>VXBQ01009297.1:525947-546649 GCA_013400175.1 Phainopepla nitens | reverse complement strand
AGCTCTAACAGTGATCCCCCTGCCCAGCTGGGGAGCTGTGCAGAGCCCTGTGTGTGACAAGAGTGCTGGCATGCAGCTCTAACAGTAATCCCCTGCCCAGGAGCTGTGCAGAGCCCTGTGTGTGACAGGGGTGCTGGCATGCAGCCCTGTGTGTGACCTCTCTGCCCATCCACCTTGGGCAGGAGCAGGGCTGGGAGCAGCACCGGGCCTGGCAGCAAAGTGTGCTCCCCACCTGGGGAAAGAGCTCATCTGGGGCTCGGCTCAGCCCTGTCTTACATTAAGCAGGTGCTCTGTGGAGATGGTCACACCTCTCCCTTCTGTGCCTTAACATAAAAGATGGAGTTTGGCCTTAAATAAAGTATTTTCTAAAGAACACAGGGGAGGTTGTAACGCTCTGCTGGGGCACTTTGCACCAGGTTCTCAGAGAGGGCGGGAGATGTACAAAGCTTCCCCTGGCCTTGCAGAGCCCCAGGTCTCCTCCCAGTCAGCCCAGCAGTCATTTCTCTTTTCTCTCTTCCCTAACCATCATTTATTTCCCTCTGCGTGAGTTTATAGACGGGAGGCATCGGTCTCCCCTTCTCTCCACCTCCTTCCCAGCCATGTGACTGAGCACTCCCTGCACCAAGTGAAACTTTTCAGTCCGCAGGAGAGCTCGGTTTCCCCTGCAGCCGCTCCCCGGGGAGAAGCAGCGCCTCTCGCACCCGCAGCCGTGCTGGCCATGGGGAGGAGTGCCCGGCAGCTCATCTCGCTGACCCTCGCCTGTGGTGAGTAACAGCACCATTTCCACCTGAAAAACGGGACAGTATGCCAGTTTTGTTTCCTTGCAGTCAGGACTGCACCTAACAGACCCAAAACTTGGAACAGTTTTGTTGCTAACATTAAGGGTGCTTTCAGTAAAGTCCCACTGCTAAGAAATAACCATAACTGCTGTTAATTGCAGCTGGTGTACGCTTAGTTTGATGTTTTCCTCTGTATTTTCCCTTGAACTCTGTGGTGGCATAAACTCTGCGTGAAGGAGTCAGTTCAAAGCCATGTTAGAAGCAGACTTTTTTTGGCTTTGCTTTTCTTAATTAAAAATAATTTCCAGACCTGCAGAACTAACTGAAAAAACCTGAGTGAGACAAGCAGGAAAGAAAAAACTAAGGAAGCTCGAGTCATTAATTTATCTGCACTGCAAGATGCAGAGCAGGCTCAGGAAAGCAGGAGTGAGGCAGGGGCTTGGAGAAGACAGGCTGGGGCTTCTCTCAGTGACAAACCCCATCAGAGTCACCATTTGATCCTTAATGCTGCTCTGTGAAAATCTGGGGCACCATACACATGAAGGAAATGTCCCAGTGCTTTGAGTCACTGCTCAACACCTGCAGCAGCACCAAATGTGCCTGCTGAAGAGGGACAAAATGTGATTTAATCTGTGGCCAAGGGTTTGAGTTCGCTTTTGGGTGTGTTTTGCCAGCAGCACACAAGGATCACACAAGGAACAACCCCTGTCCCCCTCCCAGTCCATGGGCAGGGAAAGTGCCCAGGGACCTGACCACGGGCAGTTCCTGCTGGATCTCTCTGCTCTTCCATGCCTGCTTCATAGCCAAAGTCTGCTGAAGTAGCCCCAAGGCATACAAATGAAAGGGAGAGCAAGATCAGACTGAGAAACCACACTAATAATTCAGTGGTCAGCAATCACTTTTAACCAGAAGGACTTGTTTCCTGTCCTCTTTACTCACTTTTGATACTTCCTTTAATAATTTGTTGTGATGATTTATTAATGTCACAAAGTCAAGTCTTTCTATGCAGACAGGGAATGGAACATAATTAGTGCAGAACAATTGGCTCTGGGCAGCTGAACAGATGAGTGTGGTTAGATGAAAAGAGGAAAAAATCCTCAGTAAGAGTTTCTATCACACACCCCAGTACAGGCTGAGAAATGGCACGGCCAGGCCATGGCACTGAGCACTCAGCTGCCCACCATTACACTGGAAGCAGAGCAGGGATGTTCCTTGGGAACAAAACTTGTCACCAAAGCATGGAAAAGGTATCTCCGGGCCCAGACTGGGAACATTGAATTTCTGAGAACTGTGCTGGTCCATTTCTGAGAGTTTAGTTCTGGAGCATTGCAAGGAGGCTGTCAGGGCTCTCACACAGCCCTCAGCATCTGTTACACAGGTTTTTGGTGCTAAAATGAGATAAGGGGACTGCAGCTGCTTGCTCTGGGAAGATATACCCCAGGGCATGTGCATCCCTCAAGTAAAATGTTGCTTGTATGAAGTTTTGAGTTGGCTTTGTGGGAGGAAAACGAAAGGGAACTGCTGGGGGCTGCAGAACTGCCATTCCTTGTGCTTCTGTGGCCTGTTCTGCTTGCAGAGCCGCAAAAAGGCTGTGCTGGGGGAGTTGTGCTCATGGCTGCTTGCTGAGCAGGAGCAGGCTCCCAGAGAGGAATGTGGCCGTGCTAAGGAGCCACAGAAGCCTTCCCAGCCTCAGTTCAGGGTAGGTCAGGGATCCCATGGGCCCATCTGCCCTTCACACAGCAGAACCACCAAACCACTTCCAGCAGCCACCCAAACACAGCCAGTGCCAATGGGTGCAGCTGGAGAATGATCCCTGCCTATCCCCAGGAGCTGATGTGGCCAAATGCCTTTTGGGGAGACAGTCCAAGCCAGTGGATTTAGCAGTGTGACCATGCACTGGCAGAAGCCCCAAAATGCTTGGAGGAGCAGTCTGGTAGTCACCCAATGAGCAAGAGTCATGGGCCATTCCAAAGACATTTCTGGTTTACCCCTCAGGTGACCCTGTCTGGCTGAATAATGAAGAATAATTGGGTTGAAATGACCTTTTGAGGAGTTTTATTTAAAAGCTGTGGGTGGCATTCTAATGTCACTTCAATAATATTTCTTTCCGCATCTGTGTTACCTGGTCAGTAATCAAAACCAATCTGTGAACTGAAAACTAAGACCTAAAGACAATTTAGGATTCATGTAAATTTAAATTTGGCTTGTTTCACAGTCTTAGAGGGGAAGAAAGAGTGAAAATTGCAACTTCTTCTTTCTTGTTTTTATCATGACGATACACTCAGATGCAGCTACCCATAACTGGTGCATGGCAACTGCTCTGGCTTTCCCCTGGCCCCAGAGAAGGACATCAGTCATCTGATTAACAGCTCTGCACCAGCTGTGGTAAAGTATGGGGAAAGAGAGAAAATGAACTAAAGTATCATATGAATTATGCATTTTTAGGTTCATTTGGAGAAAAATTACAATTTTTTTGAGGTTTTTCAACTGTCTCAAGTTGCATTTTGATGGTAACACCTTAAGTGGCAGTCAGGTGTGTTTGTACAGCACAGAGGGAAACTCAGGCAATTTTAGGAGTGTGGAGTATCTACACCTACATATCTGCTCTTCTCCAGCATAGCCATTTTTAAGGGAAAATTGTGGTAAGGGTTAAGATCTGTGCATCTACTCTTGTTTCTTTAATATTTATCCTGAATTTAATTCAAAACCCAGTTTTACTATTCCTAGTTTATATGTATCTGAAAATGGTTAGATTTTGTGAATTCAGCTATTATTGAAGATCTCTGTTCATCATGAGTGACAATAAATAAATGGAAGAACTTGTGAGATTTCAGCCATTTTCACTCTAAATGTGCCTCTGGCATTAATCTATCCTAAAATTCTAATCTCAGCAGCCTGCCTGCCATCAACTTTGACACTGATTCATGACAAATTTCTCTGAAAGAACCAGTGTACAGTGAACTCAGACATGTTGAGGCATTCTCTGTGGAACTGTACTGCTGGAATATGAGCTTTCATGGAGTTTTGGGTTCCTTCAGTGTCCAAACTGGAGAATTTATCTCTGTCCTCCCACTAATTTAGGCAGTAAAACATTTAACTGCACCTATGTCTTCATGTACATCAAAGAATTCACATACATCAGTGATTTATTTCTTTAAGTCAACCTTGTCTTTCCAGAGTCTTGTTGCATACTCACAAAGACTCAAGTAGAAGAGTTGTGACATTCAAATATTCTACAATGTACTTTCCCACTTTTTGTTCACTTCTGTATTTACATTAGGAGCCAGATTTTTTTTTTTTTTCACTTCTGCAAGGGACATGTTTCTTTAAATGTTATTAGGTGGAAGTATAATTTTGGTGCTGTAACTATTTTCTGATGTGCTCCAAATTCTCCTGGATGCAGCACCCTGATTTTTTTTCTCATTTCTGAAAGCCCATCACTAAGAGGAATGGTCTTTCTTTGGGCTCTTCCAGGAGGAAGAACTCCAGGGTTCAAGATGACATGGCTACAACAAAACCATAAATAAATACCGGGAATTTCCCTGTTCCCAGACTGGTTTCCCAGATTTGTGAATCACTGTAGGACCATTGCACTGCCTCACTTCCTTCGCACACACAGACACGTCCCCTTTTCCTACGCTTTGTTGGTAAGAAACCAGCAACCCCTTTGGCTGCTACACCCACTTCATCTTCCTTAGAGCTGGACAATTTGCTTCCAGCAAATCCTGTTGAACTACTGCCTGCAGGGAATCCTTGTGCTGCCTGGGGATTGTGCAAGGTTTGGTTCCTCAGTGTGTGGAGAGCTGGGAGCCAGTGTACTCAGAGGTGTGAAACTCGGGGGAGCGGTGCCTAGCTGTGGATAGTCCTACAGGGTGTCTGCTTTCACTCTCCTATCATGACTGGAGCCAAATGCAGAATGAAAAAGTATCACCCCTTTGATGACAAAACCAGTGCAAGTATGTTGCGGTTATCAACATAAAAGTCAAATGTAAAGGTTTCTAGACTACTGACTCTAGTTTCTTTGCAGCATTTTCCTCCTGCTTTGCTGAAGTGGCCCTGGGGGTCGAACTTTCTCCAGAAACCACATCCTTCCACCAAATGGCTACTTCTGCTCAGCCACTTTCCCTTTATCATTCTTCACCCCATCAAAGCACCACAGTTCATTTTAACAGCACAGGTGCTCTTCAAACGACACCCATGAGCCACAGAGCAACTGAGCAGACAACGGAGCAGCTCCAGGCAACATCAGCTCCCACGGCAGCCCAGGCAGGAGCAGGCATTGCATCCACAACCCCTGCAGAGAGCCCTGGCACGGCCGGCCAGGCCACGGCCCCGGCAACGCCCTCGGTTACAGGCGCAGGGAAGAGCACAACCACTCCCTCTGTGTCCTCCACCAGGCATGGGAGCAGACCATGTACGACCACAGGAACTGCAGCAGCGGCCACCAACAGCTCCCTGAAGCACCAGACAGCGAGTACCCAGGGGACAGCTGCCACCAGTGCCTCTGCAGCCAGCAGCACGCCGAGGGCCGGGCCCAGCACGCGGTCACGGAGACAAACTACAGCCACTGGCAGCCCAACAGCCACGACCAACACAACCACCCGTGCAGGGACGCAAACAGCCCCCACATCCCCTGCCAGCACAGTGAGACCCCATCCCGCCCCACAGCCCTCTGACATCCCCACAGGCACCTACACCCTTTCCGACGGGAACGGCACCTGCGTCAAAGCCGTCATGGGGCTGCAGCTGATGGCTCGAAACACTCAACAGGTGAGGTGGGAGCTGAGCTTTGTAGTGACTTTATTCATTAGCTGGAGTTATTTCTTTCTCTTTCCAAGCCATTTTCAGAATTAGCTTTATGATCAAATAAGTGGTTTGCTGGCAGCCCCTCATGTGCCACAGCATCCCAGCTGCTGTTCTTTGGCCTGTGTGATGATGATGCCAAAGGTGCTTTCTTAATTCAGTGATATTTGTGTGAGATTGGTGCTGGGGCACGAGATCAGCCTGCAGGGTTATTTGTGCTTCCCAGAATGGGAGATTAATTAAAATCTGAACTGACTTCAGGTAAGAGCTTGACGTTGTGAGTTGAAATAAAAGCGAGAAATTGCCAGTTCACAGACTTGGATTTAGAGGTGGGTTGTCCTGATGCTGATGTATGGACATTTTAGAATCATGGGAACTGCCATGTCCTGAAGAGCTGGTCCTCTCTTCTGGAAGTGATCTACTGAGAATGATTCAGCAAAAGATGTCATACAGCCTGAAATGGCAATTGTATCCCTCAGGTTTAAGATTATATTGCCTCCATTAATACAACACATATGTCCTCAGGCTCTGGAGTTCTTATGCTCGAGCCATCCCTGTTACAGATACAAATACTCATGTTTGCTGTCTGGATATTTCTAACATAGGATGAGTGTCTAATGTTGGTAAAGGTGATTTTCATCTCTTATCCTAGCAGAAGGCAGGCAGGGAGCAGGATTCCCAGCCTCACCAGACCATAGTGAGATGTTTACAATAACATAAGGTGCTCCCTCTTTGTAAATTACCACTTGTACTCACCTGACCCTGCCTGAATCATATCAGTTCACTGAATGAACAGAAATCCAATATTTTCTGCCATCTTCATGCACTGGAACAGCTCAGTGATGTGTCAGACAACCACCAGTGCTGGTTTACAAGTGTGGAACAACCCTGGCAGGCAGCAGTTTGGCTGCCACCACCACTGGCCTGTTCATTCAGCCATGCAGAGCCTGTTTGGGAGCAAAAAATGGGGCAAATCTCTGCATGTTGTAAAGTTATTAAATCTCTGAATGTTTGCTTTTATGTTCCCCCCTTCTCTTCATCAGCAGCCCTGCAATGTCTCTTTCCTCTACAGGAGCAGATGGAATATGTGACTGTCAACCCCAACGCGACAAAGATATCTGGAAGCTGTGGGATGGTGCAGTCTGAGCTGAACTTAACTTTTAGTGGAGGATTTGTAAACTTCACCTTTGTAAAGGTAAATGTCACATTTAGAGGAAAGGAATGTTTAGGACTGGGAAGCAAGAACTTAGGCTGCCTTTGATCCAGCTTGAGCTGTGGGAAAAGGTATTTTATCTATCTCTGTGCTTGTTTTCCATCTGTATATAAGGCATGGTTGCTCCTGTTCTTCCCAAAGGGCTAGAACCATAGAACCATGGTTTAATTTATTCAGGTTGGAAAATACCTCTGGAGGCTGCCTGGTGCAACATTGTGCTTGCAGTACAACTGACTTCAGTGTTAAATCAAGTCTGTTTGAACTTTCAATTTGGAAGTGAAGGGTAAGCACAGAACTCTGCATTCCTCTGACAGAAAAAGGAAGAGAGCAGTGTTAAAGCTGCCCATCAAGCAACACGAAGCCTAGGAATAGCCAAGCAAAATCTGAGTCTCTTTTTTACACAGGGAAAAGTCTCATGGGAGGGAAGGTCAGGTCTCCTGTTTGCACTGGAGTGGTGCAGAGGGAAAGGGTTTGGGACTGGAGTCCGTGCAGGAACAAGGTGTGCTGAGAGCTCTGACTCACACTGTCAAGTTGCTCTCAGCCATTTGCTTCCTCTGAAAACCAGCTGGGATTGTCAAATTCAAAGGACAGCCTGTGCAGTTTGAAGTGCCCAGGAGCCATGACACATCCACAGCTGAAGGAGGCTAATTTAGTCTAATTTCTGAGTGGAAAATTCCAAACAAGTGAACTGCAACAACAGAATTGTCGACAAGCGGCTTTAAAATGCACCACACCGGGGAGACCGATAAACACACACAGAAACTTGGGCAACATGAGAGACCCTGCCTACATGGTGGGAAACTGAGCTTTGTTTCTGACATTGTATCTATTAATTCCATGTTCCCCACTAGGGCCACATCACATAGGTGGTGTAGGTGTGGCTTTAACACAAGCTACCAAGAGTGCTGCAGCTTTTATCCCTGAGTGCAGCCATCCCCTTGCTAACTCCAGCATTTGCACATTTTGGGAGGCAGCACTATTCACCTGAAAGCTGTAAGGGCTGGGTGGTGATGCCAGCAGAGGTAAAACAGAACTAACACTGTGTATAAAGTCATAATGGGCAGGGAGGAATGGGCAGGAACACGGCACAGGTTGGATCCCATCGAACTCTGGCAGGTATAATGAACATCAAGGCCATGTCCTGGAGCTCCACAGCAGCTGAGAGCTGCATCTGGCCATCACTGCTGATCTGTGTCCTTCAATTAATCAAGCTAATGTGTCAGTCTTGCAGCTGGGTTCCAAGCTCAAATTAGAGACAATTAGGAAAAGTACAAATAGTTCATCAGTCATTTTCATAGAAAGTCCAAGAGGGAACAGCAAATTATACCCCACATGTGTCATTAATCCTTGAACAGAGAAAATTTTTTGATTAGTAGTCATCTTTATTTTAGCTTATGGTGAAAAGTTTTCTAAGAGCTACAGAGGAAAAGTAAGGTAAAAAATGGAAGAGCTCTTTCAAAACAAAGGATTAGTTCATACTCAGTGTTTGCTTTAAATGTGTGCTTCCTGCAACAAGAGGAGCATTTTTGGTGTTACAAGAATCATTAGAGAAAGGCTGGGGATTCAAGTACCCACGAAAGCCCAGGTTGCAGCAGTGCTAAGGAGAGTGATGTGAACCTTTAGGAGGTGCTTGACCTGTCTTGCCCTGAAAAAGGTGGTTTTTGGCCCAGCATTAGACAATGCACCCTCCACTTAAAGATAAGCCTCAAGAGCATAGCAGGGCTCAGCTTGGACTGCTTTGAAATTCAAGTTAATAAGAAAACAGTTTGCTACTGGCTTCTTGTGTTTGGTCCCCGCAGCCTCTCTCGGTGCTTTGAAGCAGGAGTGCTCCAGCAGTGGCACTTGTGGCTGTCCCTGGTGGGAGAGGAGCTGGCTCAGGCCCCGGGCTGGGAGGCAGAGGAGAGGGGCTGGTTCAGTGCTCACCACTCCCGTGGCCTCTGCGAAGGGCTTGAAAAGAGGAAGTTGTGTAACCAACCCACAAGATGTGAAGTAGGAGCAGGTGTTTTCCACAAGCAAAGTTTTTAACTGTGGCCAAACAGAACAAAGCACTGCCACCCAAAACCGCTCATATTTATGTCTTTAAGTTGGAATGATGCTGAGAACCTCTTCTCTGGTGTATTTCTTTCTTCAATTTTCCCACTCCATCCTACACATGCACAGGAGACATGTCTACAGCCATTTATCCACCAGCTGCACTCACCAGTCCCTGTATGCTCACAGCAGGAATTAAACTGGGTAGCAGGGCTGCTGCATGAGGCATCGCATTTTGCTCCAACATTGCTACCAGGGAGAAGCTCCCAGGGGTGGCTCTCGCCCTGTGACACTCCAGGGGACAGTGGTCCAGGCTGCACCAGGGTTTCAGGGCACATGCAGGCAGGACACTGGGCTGGAAATTTTGTTCTGTGCTGTTATCCGAGGTGCCTTCCGTGCCAGCAGTCCTTCCTACTTTTGGTTATCACAAGTATTTCACGAGTGCCCAGCTTGAGCCCTTTGTGTAAAATGACACCTGCATGGTCCCGTTTCATTGAACTGAACAGAACTGGTGATGCAGCTGAGATTCAGAAAAGAAAAATACATCTAAGAGAGTTGGTTCTTGGATCTCAAAGGTGATGCTTTACAAAGTGTTTCTTTGGGAAATTCTTTATGAACATTTTGCTGAGATGACCAGTGTTTTTTTCCCCTGCAAATATGAGTATGTATTATGAGTAAAGATACATCTTCTTTTGCAGCAAGCTCCAAGTTACTCTGTCACTAAAATTGAGAGCAGAATACAGTTATCTACTGAAGGTCAGTGATTTTACCCTGTCTTAATTTCATATCAAACTGTTCTGGATATGGGATAAGCTTTCAGATATTTGAAACACTGGATTTTGCAAATATGTGTTTTATCAAGCTTTCAATGTGTCATTCACCTAAATCTTATGGTATAAAAATGGAAGACAAGGGACCTGGCTGCAGTTACCTCACTATTATTGCATTTTCTTTTTGATCTCAAAAGCTTTCCCTGCCCCACTCTTTCAGAATAGAGATTACTTCAAACCTTCCCTGCTCCTATGAGAATTCTAACCCCCTCTTGCAGACTCAATTTGTTAAAATGTGATTGGAAGAAGCATCTGGAATTTTAGCCACTTTTTCAGAGCTAAACTCAGCTGAGTTGCCCATTGATAGTTAAAGCACTCATTTAAACATGTAAGAAGAATAAGTGATGGTTTATGGAGAAAATGTCATGCTTTAGTCACTTCTGGGACCATTTTACCTGAGAAGGATGTTGGTTACAATAGACTCAGTGTGGACTCTCATCTGTCTCTCTCTGGCCTCCAGGTATGCTTTACTATGCAGCCCTAAATGAGAAGCTGTTCACAACAAAGCTGGGGAATTCCTTTAAGTGTGCCAGCAGGCAAATCTTCCCCTTGGAGAGGAACTTCCAGATCCTCTTTGTTCATATGCAGCTGCAGGCGTTTGACATTGTGGGTGACCAGTTTGGAAAAGGTGAGTGGAAGGAAACTTTTCCACCCTTCCCAGATCTACATGTCAGCACTCTGGTGGTCTGATGGATCTGCTAAATTGCACCCATACACATCCCACTGCTGTTTCCTCAACCTTTCCTAAGTCATTTCCAACACAGTGCTAATACCTATGGAGGATGGAAAAATATCTTTTCTCCCTGCATTCAGTACCTTCTGTTTCACCTTCTCATTAAAAATATTCAGCTCTACAGCCAGAGTTTTCTTCTTCATCCATTTTCTCCCAGAACAAGCAGAGGTGTGTTCACCACCAGTGCACTGCCCAAACCCCAACGTGCAAAGTTCATTTTCAGGTCACTGTTCTCAGTGTACCAGATTTTAGCTATTTTTAAAGACTCCTGATGCTCACTTTGTCCCTCAGCTGCAGCAGCAGAACTGCCAGCTAATAAGGCATATTTGTGAATACAAGATCATATTTTCAGAGCAGCTGTATCTAGACATGATGAAAGGTGCTCCTGAGTGTCCCACTCCCAGCTTCAGAATTACACATGATGCTCATCTCTTCAGTTTTTCTTTTCTTGGAGAAGTGCCACAAAGAGGCAATCAGGTGTTTCAGTAAAAGACAAAGACCAGAGAGGGGACCTTGTGGTCTCTTTCAAGTTGTCCATCTTCTCATTTCTGTGGCTTCCTCTCAGGGCATTTCCACACAAGAACTCAGGTGCACAGAGGGGCTGACCAGCTCTCCAGCCCTTCAGATGCAGCAATAAAACATTCTCTCTTCTGCCACATGTCTTTCTGTGTACTTAAAAAATATTGCCCCTGTGTTCTTCCTTTTATTTAGACCTGTTTTTTGACTCAGTTTGGCTCGGTTTGACCAATTCTTCTTCTGTTAGGTCACCATTTTGGTTACCTTTTCAATTCTAAAAGGAATATAATGAGAAACAACATTTGGGGTTTTTTAAAGACGTGGTCCTTCTCCACACTGACAATCACATCTGTGCTCTCATTCTATGGAGAATTTTTCACGGAATAACACTGAGATGGAAGAACTCATGGGATCCCATCTAGTCTCTGCATTCCCATTGAAATGTGTACAATGAATGGTGTTACTTATGGGATTAGGTATGGCCTCACCTCTAGGAGAGACTTGGCTGAGAAGGATGGTCTCTATTTCTTCCTCTCTCTCTCCCTCCAAGTCAGACTAATCTCTGCTAGTCAGTACCACATAAAAATTTAAATTAGTTTTGCTCTTAATCAGAGAGCTGAGAAAGCAGCTCCCATCTCTGAAATAATTCCCCTGTGGCTATAAAACAGTCATGGAACTGTTATGTATTGGCTGTGTATGCAGATTCTGAAAGAGAAAATCCCCTGTGGAGGAATAACTAAACACATCACCAGCCTCGTCCCCTTGGGAGTCTCAAGACTGATAGTTTCACTTCTGTTACTCTTGATTTGCTTATCTTTAAATGGGGAAGAAAAAGAAAACATTAATGGTCACTAGTTTCAAGTTCCTTACAATTTTGTACAGATTATAGCAGTGTTATATCAATAGCTTGATCTGTTTGAGTCTGGAAATCTGTAAAAAGGCCTTCTGTACTTCAGTGTATCAGAAGCAATTCCTAGAGTTCATAGAGTTCATTCCTTCATTCCCAAAGTTGCATCAAAGCAAAATGGCCAATTCAAACATCTCTGGGTTTTACAACACTTAGATGCAAATACTTTTCAGTTCATTTAACAGCAGGTTACATTAACCAGACAGAGCTTTTGAAAGGTAACTTGTAATAGAATGCTCATGCCTTTGGTTTTGTGGCATTGCATCACCATTTGGATCAGAGCAGAAGAGAATCAGGCTTTGGGAAGAGCCACGTGGAGGCTCTGGAGCTGTGACATGATGTCATGTTCTCAGCATGAACTCCACATTTTCCCTGGGCTCATTGCCCACTGACAGTGTAAAATTCCCATGGAGCAAAAGCCCAAGCCAAGCTACAACCTGTGCCAGCACAGTCATGGAATAACAGTCAGAGTTTTTAGCTCAGAGTGCTGTCAAAACCTGCCTCGGAACAGTCACAGGGAGTGAGAGGGGCACAGGGTGTCAGATCTCCCTCCTGTCCAGGATAGCAGCTGGATCTGCTGCTGAGCTGGGATGTGCTGTGGGCCTTAGCTGCCCTGCTTAGAGAGCAGTTTGCTCTGTGGGTGCCACTCACAGCAGCATGACAGAGGTCTGAATTTCCTCAGAGCCTGAGGAAGGACCATTCCTGTAGATCTCATGGAAGATGTAAGTCTGATCCAATTCTGGGATAACACATTAGTGGTCATTCCCATATGTTGCCTTCACTCCCAGGACTACACTTGTATTTTGAATTTGAGGCTGATCCTGCCATTGTTACTGGGTAAATTTTCCATTTCTGTCAATGGCCCACATAGTGCAGTCTCTCCATAGGAAAGCCACCAATTTACCTCAGTCTAGAAGTTCACTTTAAAGTAATAAGTTTCTGTTTAATCAGAGGATGATTTGAATATTCATTTGGGTAGGAACTGGTTGAGGAAGCCAGGATTTGCCCTCTCTGTAGCTACGAGGTATTTTTGGAGTGATATCTTTGGATGGTACTTCAAAGATAAGATTTGTGTCTGATATCATCATATATACAACAAAATTGCAAAGGTACTGCTAAATCAACTCCTGGACTATGTCCAAGGCTTCTGCTTTCCTAACCTCTGAATGTTCTGAATTAGCCACCATTATCCACAAATATTCTGAATTAAATAGAAAGAACAATTAGAATTTGATTTTTCTTAGAAAACATTGACTTAAGAAGGATCCCTATTGCACTAATGATGCATTGGACTATGGGCTTCTGTCTCTGGCCTGATCCTCTTCTCTGGGAAGAAGCAATCAGATGTCACACAGGAGCAGTTTTTGACTGTGCAGGATGTGTCTTGCTCTTTATTTTCAGACTGGCACTTTGTATTGTGATACTCTCCATCTGCTTTTGGGAAGAAAGCCCCTGCTGTGTGGGTGCACTGAGTGGTGAAAAAATTCCTGCAGATATGAGGGAGAAGAGCAACTCTCTAGGGAAGCACAGAGCTACTGCAGAAGAGGCAAGGGTGGTTTTCTTGAGATAAGGCTCACCATAGATAAAAAGTGTAGTAAGTATAGCTCAGGAAAAAGAAAGAAAACAAAAACAAGGGTTTGAGAACTTCTTGGCTTGTATTTGCCAAGTTTTCTGGAATACAGATGTGCAGTTTAGGAGTATGGTATTCTGCAATAACATTCTCTGATCTCCTTTTCCTTTCAGAAGAAGAATGTTTTCCCGATAGAAACAGCAAAGTAGCTCCCATTGCAGTGTGCCTGAGTATCCTGGGATTGTTTGTCATTGTGTTTGCCACCTTCCTGATCTCCAGGAGGAAGCCACATAGAGGATATGAACGCATCTGAGGTGCCCTTGTGCTTCCAAATGTGTGCAGCAAGCAGAGAAGTCACAGGAGGTTTTGCTTCTGCCTGGCAATCTCCCTGCTCTGAAGCCACATTTTTAAGTGAGATGACACCATGTGTTTACAGCTAATGAATGTTTCTGGAAGGAGTTTCTTTAAGGTGGGAAGGAAAGAATTCATACCTTTTACTTTAGGCTATTCTTAGCATCTACTTTAGATGTAATCCAAAATGAGGAGCCTAAATTGTCTCTGTTATCAACAAAAGAGGTCATTCAGATCACCTAAGCCAGATTCCTAAAAATAGCTTAAAGCAAGCGATATCACTATTCCCCAGAAAATCCATCAGGTTTGTTGATGATGGTGTTTAGATTTATCAAAAGATATAAATTGGACCTTCAGGTGAATAAACTAGAGGCCCACAGCTACAGCCAGCCTTGCTAAGTGAGAGCTCACTGAAAGCTTTTTTCAGAACACAGTGCGTGCCAAAATCTCAGGGGAAGCATCAGTGTGACTCCACTCACAAGCAAGTTCTTACCACTCCTACAACACAGTCACACTTCTTAAGTGCCTGGGGTTCTCCCACTAAGCCCTTTGCAAAGACACAGTGGTAATTGTGACTCTTACCCTGGAGCTTAATATGTTCCTGCTCCTGGTCTTGTGAGAGCTCAGGAATCCCACATGCTGTTCAGACACGGGCCTGTCACAGTGACCACAGTGAGCCCAGGAAATGTCCTCTACTGGGGCAACAGGGCGGTCTCTTAATCCAGGAAGATGCACACTCACTGGAAGTGCCTGGGATTAAATGAGCACCACTGAGGCACCTGCATGAGGTCCATGAGAAATGGAAATCCACTGATGCTGTATGGTCAAGGCTTCTGTAGGAAATAAAAGCTTGCACAGGCCTTGGACAAACTCTGCCCAAAAGTGAGTGATCTCCAGTATGCTCACAGCTGAGCTTCTGGATTTTCACATGGAAATAATTTAGAGTTCCTTTAAAGCACACTGATACACTCTGTATCTGTAGTCTATTTCCTGCTAAACCAATGATGAAGGCATGAGAATAGTAATTGCTTTTGAGATTTAAGTCCAGCTTGTGTTCTTTGTTGTAACAAGGAAAAGCTCCTTGTCACAAAAGATTTACATGTGCAGAAATGTGCACATACACACACATGCACATGTGCACAAGCCACACAATCTGCTCACTGAAGCAAATGACATTGAAATGATAAGAAATTATGTACAAAAACATTTGCAAAAGAGAAAATAAATGTAGAGGAGCACATTTCCTCCAAGGAGTTAGGCCAATGGCTTAAATTTTGCTAATAAAAGTTTGGCATGGAAAAGGACTGTGGAATGGCACTCATCAAACCAAAGAAAGATGGAAGTAATATGCAAAAATGCCTTGACAGTTTAATGTGTATCTAAACAAAATGGAAATGCTGGGAGCTAATTTAATTTCTATGAATAATGGCCCAAATCCTGCTCAGTTATTAATGGTGATGGAACCTCACTGGATTTTCACTGGATAAAATTGATGGTTATGTCTTGTCAGATATTCCCTTAAGTATTTTAAAAATAGTTTTGATATTTTACTAGTATTTAACCATTGCAAGTTTGCTTATTAAAATGAAGAAAGAAAAGAAATTCTTCCATTCTATGAATTAATTAGAGATGTTGGTCTGTGTAAAGCAGGAAACATGGCCATACTGCTCTATAATCAGTATAATATGTAGTGGTGGAAGTAATTAACATTCTCTAGAAATGTTCCCTTTGGGTCTGAATAAACTAATAAATAAGAAAGATAAAGACAATTTTGAAGCACTTTTACCCTTGGAGAAACATCAGAACCAGCTGTGAGCACAGGAACAGCTGAATACATTTATAAGGTAAAATAGCACATGAAATAGGATAGCAAACTTTCCAGCCTTGAATGCAGACACTGTGATTTGGACTGTATTCAGTTGAATACTCAAACTGAAATGTAAGTATTTCAATTATTCTTTTGCAAAGGGCTCCAGTACTATTCATAACGCTTAGTGAGCTTTATGGAGCTCATTTTCCCTTCCTCTTTCCCCTCTTAGCAGACAAGCAGCCACTGGACTCAGACCTTGGGCCTAATAAGATTCCTCTAATTCTCAGGATTACTTAATACTATGAATGTGTTGTTTAGAAAAGCAGATTTTTATACTCAGTTAAAGCATTCACTTTTTTTTTTTTTAAAATGAGACATCTGGGAGGAAAGGTAAATGGATGAAGAGCTTCCATTTGAAAATGAGCCTGTGCCTGCAGTAGGGATGTCACTGTCCCAGTCTGCTACGTGTGGACATTTTAACAACAAAAGCTGCCTTAAAAGCTCAGCACATGGTCTGGCCCGAAGCTGTTCTGCCCAGGGATGAATTGTCATCTTTCCCTTGTCAAAGTTGAGTCCCATTTCACATGTTCTTTGGATTGTTGGATTGTGTGAGCTGTGTTACTTTTACTGACATGGATATAGCATTTGCTTGTTCTGTTCTGAAAAATTGCTTTATGTTAATATTCAGTCTTTTAAAAAAGTCTGATACCAGCATGAGGACAGAAAAGAGTTACTAATGACTGCTAGTTCTGTGGTTAATATTGTGACAGCTGGCATTTTTATTAGTGATGCATGAATAATGTTTTTCCCCATAGTTTTTTTTCTTTCTACAGTGAATCAAGCTGTTGGTATTGAACAATGTTTGGATTCAGATATACTTGATTTGTTCTTATGCTTTTTCTTGCTATTTTTTGTTTGCTATTTTTATGAAGCTGCATTCTGCCATTTGTACATGAATGATGCTCTGGGTTTGCTCTAACATGCAGATGAAGTGCACGTGGTACAAACCAATGAAACAATTGGATGCTCCCAGGAAATGCTGCCAACATGCAGCAAAATTAAGCCAATGGAATTAGTGCTTTGCAGCAGTAGAATATCCATTGGAGAAATCCTTACTGCATCAGGAGATGCCAGCCTTGAAGTGCAACCTCTCTCCCACCTGTGGCCCCACTTCCACCCCTGACCCCAAAACCCAACCAGCCTGCAGCAGGCATGTGTGTCAGCATAGCAGGGAGTGTTGCCTCTCCAGATTTAATGCTGAATTAGAATCAGACAGCCTGGCTGCTCCCTGAGCTGTCATGTGCAGCTTTAAAAGCTGATGCCCATGTTTATTTTCTGCCAGAACTTGGCAATATATTTAGCTGGTACTTTTTATTGGATGGAGTGGCTCTGAGTTCTCCCTCCCACTTGGAAGACTCTATAGGGGTAATTAGTCTTGGTGTTGCCAGACTTGGTCTTTTAAACATCTTGAGCAAAAAGTCCCTAAAAGAACACGATACAGAAGGAGGGTATTTGGTAGACTTCTTGCACACTGGGTGGGCCATACTGGCCGTACCATGGGGCAGCAGAGCAGTTTTGTCTGCTGTGGGAGGAGACAAGGCTGCAGCTGGGTCCCAGAATGACTCAGCAGCCCCAGCTCACTTCTTTCCCCAGCTGCAGACTCAGACCAACGCAGCCCTGAACCAGAAACTGCTGATCAGGGCATTGTGATGCATTGATGATGTGATGCATCCACCAGGGAAGCAAAGCTTGACTTCTGTGCAAGCATGTGCTGGTCAGAAGGCTGTGGGGCCATCACAGGGACTAGGAGGTGAGCACATCCCCACATCCCGATGGCTCCCTGGTGCTCTGCTGCAGCTCCCCTGCCAGACCATCCCCTCTGGTCTCTGCACATGCAAGACAGAACGAGGGCATCCCAGAAGCATGATGATGTCACACTTAGACAAGTCACTGAGGAGTTTAAAAAGCAAGGTTTAATTTCCTTCAGTCCTTTTTGTTTTCTGATGGACAAGTGCAAATTAAGAAACAGGTTTTAATTCAGTTAAAAGAGGAAGGGAGGTTAGATTGGCATCTTGAGTTTCTGAACATGGCTTGGCTGATCACTTCTAGCTTGCTATAATGTATGGCTGCTAAAAATAACTTGCTGTGAGAAGTAAGATATGCTCTTTATTTTTCTATTATTGGTGTTTCTATAATAAAGGCTGTATTTAAGCATTAGAGTGTGCATCGCTGTGCAATGATTTTACCTCTGAAATGACTGAGTCTCACATGTTGTGCTCTTCATGAAGCAAAGATTGTTAGCTGGACTGCAGGAAAGCAGGAGATGTGGTAAAGATGGGGGAGGAAAAAATCTCTCTGCTGCCAGCAGCTGATTGAGGAACTTGGCTGTTGGAGAAGTGCCAGTGAGGGCAGCAGTGAAGCTGTAACTTCCCTCAGGGATAAAATACCAGAATTATGCTTCACTTCATTTCTGGTGTCAGTGCACATCCCCATATGATGGATAATTTAATGTCACAAGGTGAAAACTTTGCAAACTCCTTGATTTGTTCTTCAGAAGCAAAGGAGGGCTGCCTGGAGAGCAGGGGCAGTTTGCTCTTCCCTTTGGCACTTGCTTGGCCTGGTACAATGTCAAACTTGGTGCCAGGTTTGCACCTATTTAGTGGGCAAGATTCCTTACTTGTTCACATTTTAGAAGTTGGGCTGGTAAATACACACTTGTGTGTGTGAAGTAGGCCCTCAAAGGCTGCTGGTGCTTCAAAATTCTTTCTTGACAAGGTTCAGTGGCAGATGGAAGAGTCAGCTATTTTACTTACAGGCAAAAAGTCCCCATCTATGAGTCACACCCTGGACTGTCCCAGAGGCATAAAGGTTTGGAATTCATTGAAAAAAACTTTGCATCAGAATATTTAGAAGAAAAAAGGAGGTGTATTTTTTAAGCATCAATTTGAGCAAAATAACAAATGTGAGAAGAGAAAGGTTTCTGTGAACTTAACCCTTTGTGACTAAGGTGACAAGACTTGGACACTACACTTTTTTTTCCTCACGTCCATTGCATGCCAACAAGGCAGGGGAATGTGGGTCTGAAGTTTATCTGCCACAGCCATGTGACACTGCTGGGCTTTCATCAGCATCTGGGCTTTCCCAGCTAGCCACAAAATGTCACAAAGCATATGTTTCTCTTTTTCTGGGAGTCTTATTGCCTATGGAATTGGTAGATTCCAAGTACTTTATTAAATTATAAACTGACTCAGTTTCTTACTTAGCTCTTTCTTCACAATTTTAGATAGGAGCAGGTTGCATTTTCAACGTGCAGAAACAAAATAAATGGCTGCTAGAAAAAAGGAAACTGTTCAATCTGAGTCAGGATGTCTGTGTTTATTAGAGACACAGATCTTGGTTTTGAACCTCAGTTCTACTGGGGCTTTCCTATATCACAAAAATGTTTCTAGACTATGAATCATGAATCCAGCCAATGTTTAACCTCATTTTACCATGGAATGACTTTTTTTGTCATCAGCTCAAGAAAATTAATTCATATTTCAAATTACATTTTTCACAAACTGCTCATGGAAAAAATTGTTACGAGCAAACTACTCAAATTATTAATCAAAGTAGCTTTCAAAATATGTCCACCTTCCAAAGTAAAATTTAAAAAAAAAGTTGTCAACCCAACCTATCCACTACATCAGTAGGTTCACCTGAGTGCTTCTGACTATGGTTGTGCGTATCAAACATATTGCTGATGTCACTGAGAAAATTATTTCTGCATTTAAGCTTTATTACATTGCACTTTCAAACATCTGCGTACACAGTCTGATGATCCTGCTTGACTTTGCAAGCTCTAAAAGCCCTGCTGGCAGGATGCCTCCACCAAGAGCAGATTTGCAGTATAAATGAGTTTGCCACTTCCATTAGTTCTATTGCTAAAAGCAGGAACTCCTCTGCCACCTCTGATTTATGTACTGTAAAATATCTGTAGCTCTCCCCAATGTCCAGCAGTTAAACTACATAAAATGCTGCCATCTTGTGTTTAGAGACAAATAAAATACAACATTTTACAAATCTGGATTATGAAAGGCAAAAGTAGGATCTACACTGTCAGCATCTTATGTTGACGAAGACTGGAGTAAATGGATTATGGAAAAGAGGAAACTTTACTTAATAATTTAGTTTTTAAAATCTCATCCTTAGAGCAAGTGCTGATCCCTCTTGCAGTCAGGTCTGAGGGATGATTTCCCCAAGATGATCCAGTGTCTGTTTAACCTACTTGAACCACCCAGTCCCTGGTGTGAGGGATCATCATGGCAAAGTAAAAATAGCAACAATGGAGCAAGCAGAGATTGCCTGCATACCGAAGATGCTCCTCAGGTAAGAAACTGTTACTGCTTCAGAGTATGGAGAACACTTAAGACATTAGGCACTGCCACTATTGCAGTTGGTAGCTTGTGTATTCCTCTTGTGAAAAAGCACGGCTGCTTTGTTATTTGTAAACCACACCTGGAAATACTTATTTTGACTATGCTGGGGCTGGGCAGGTTTAGCAAGGTCCCGCACTGGGCCTTAAACTGATCGATATTGGGAAGAAATTCTTCCCTGTGAGGGTGGGAGGCCCTGGCACAGGCTGCCCAGAGAAGCTGTGGATGCCCCATCACTCGAGATAACCAAGGCCAGGCTGGATGGGGTTGGCAGCAACCTGGGCTACTGCAAGGTGTCCCTGCTCGAGGGAGCGTAATGTGATGAGCTTCAGGCTCCCTTCTAACCCAAATCTGCTCTGGCTCTGTGACTTGCAAAGCTCCAAAGCCTGAGGGAGCGGAACGGAACCTGTCGGCTTGCTGATCCCACCGCTCTGTGACCGGCTCCGCTTGCACGAGGCGGTTTTGATGAAGGATCCGGCGATGCTGTGTTATCCGACGACGCCCACACCCTTCCCAACAACCCTCTCGTTTGTGTGTCGCTGTCCTATTACAACCGCGGATGTCATTCCTGAAGGAGCACGCTGAGCTGAGCCCGTGCACCCGTAGGGCCGGCAGCTGTTCGGTAATTTCACATTTAAATAAAATTTATTCGATCTGCCCTCTCAGCGCCGTCTCCCGGTGCCACCCAGCCCCGCCCCCGACAGCCATTTGCCCCGCTCTCCGGCGGCGGGCCCGGCCGGGCCC
>VXBQ01009297.1:498853-525839 GCA_013400175.1 Phainopepla nitens | reverse complement strand
GGGGGGCCCGGGCGGCCCCAGCGCGGGCAGGGGCGGCCGGGCCGGGGCAGCCGTGGGTGCGGGCCGGGAGCGGCCTGAGGAGCCGGGGGAGCTGCCCACAGCGAGCGCGGAGCCCTCTGCCCGGGCAGGAGGGGCCTCTGCGAGGCGTGAGGGGGCACGCAGGAAGGCCGGGCTGCTCTGTGGGAAGGAAGAGCAAATAAACCCTCCTGGGCTTTAGGGCAGCAGCTGCCGCGGGTCCCGCGAAGCTGCCCCGGCCCCGGGGGTCGCTCCGCAGCCTGGGCGAAGGCAGGGTGACCGTGCCAGCTGTGCATTCAATGCTCAGGACATGCACCAATTCCTCCTCCCTTGTGCAGTGCCGAGGACGACCCGTTTCTTTTTGTCCGATAATGCGTAAAGAATGCTGGACTTGATCCAAAATTCCGGCTTTGTTTTGCTTACTAATTAAAGCAGCTCCAGCAGTTCGCTTTCACAGTTGTATCCAGTCACTTCACTGCCGTTATCGCATTTAGTTAGCATTAATCATCTGAAGTTTAACTTTCCATTTCTGTAAGTCTCCATAGCTCGCTCTTGCTCTTTCACATTCTTTTCTCTTGCACCTGTGCTCTACAAAAGCAGCTCCTGTTGCCTTTTTAAGCTTTTTTGTTTTATGGTTGCTTCTGTCTTCTTTCCCAAATACTTCATGAGTTGTCCTCTCTGTAATAAATAAATGCGAGTTGTTGGCTGTTCTGTCCACCAAAAAGAGGGTTTTTTTGCTTCTTTGTTTTAAGAAAACTCCTTGATTATTTCTGTTTGAATGCTACTAAAAAAGCAAGGGGATAATTTTTATTGTGTCTAAGTGAAAGTACTTAGGGAGAGATCTGGTGAAGTTTGAACAACTTGGCTTCTTATACCTGAATATGTTCTGTGTAAATAGATGTATCAGAAGTTTCGGTGCTGTCCTTCTCTCACCTGAAAATAAAAGTAGCTCAGTTGCTCCTTCTTCCATATGTGCTTGTAACACTTCTGTCCCTTTATAATTGCACAGGCAATGGAACCAACTACGAATATTTGTGAAATGGGCCTCAACTATAGGTATGAAATTTAACTTCTTTAGCTACTGGCTTAAATTGCTGCGCAGTATGGATGGTTTTAGAGTATTAGTTGCTGAGAGAACGCAGGGTTTTTTAATAAATAATTAATATTTTCACAATTTTTGAAAACAGGAACCTGTGGCTAACCTAACAGACATCATCTTTAATGTTATAGTAATTTTATCTATCATATTTAAGTATATGGAAATTAATGAAAACTATTTATTTTTTGTGATGTTTTCCTCTGAGTCCTCTTCTGATACAAATATTGCAAAGTCTTTGAGAATTGTTTTATAGGCATAATGGTATTTAAACAATATATGAAGGAGAGCAAAGGGGTTTAGCAAGATAATTTAAATTCA
This sequence comes from Phainopepla nitens, assembly GCA_013400175.1. Classification (NCBI taxonomy): domain Eukaryota; kingdom Metazoa; phylum Chordata; class Aves; order Passeriformes; family Bombycillidae; genus Phainopepla; species Phainopepla nitens. Next base: position 524,407 of record VXBQ01009297.1, on the reverse strand, counting down.
CTCCATGAGTAAAAAGTTGTGTTTGAGAATTCAGAAATCTATTTTCATTTTATTGTTTAGTTTTAAGCAATTTAGTTCTCACTGAGAAGGCTCTGTCAGTGCTGGCCTCATACTTCTATGGAGTTGTGGCTGCTGTCATGACAGTTCATAGAAGTTTGTAAATCACTGCTTAAAAAAACCCCAAAACAACAAAAGTTGATACCTTGTTATTTCTTTGTCACTGTGTATCAAGGGTGAACAGCACTCTCCATGTGTGAATCACTTCTGCTGTGAGGGGCACAACACAGCTGTGATTGTTTCCTTGTTAGTCCAGAAGGAGCATAGTATAACTCTTAAGCATCAGCTGTTATGTAGAAGTGACTTTTTTTAAGGTTAGGATATGTTTCTTGAATTCTTAAAAAAAAAAATTCAAAGAGCAGCTTGGAAATGCTTTTGGGTGAAGCATGCTTTTTTCATTATTGAAGAAATGCATAAACTCTATAAATAATGTAGAAGAAACCAGAATTTAAAAATTTCTCTGTTTCCAGGAATGTTTTTGTGGCTTGGTTTCTTACTGTGCCTCATGCTCTCAAACAGGAGGTCACAGCATAGGGAAGATCCTTATTGCAAACCGCGGAGAAATCGCCTGCAGGGTGATGCGAACAGCCAAGAAAATGGGGGTGAAGTCTGTGGCAGTTTACAGTGAAGCAGACAGGAATTCCATGCATGTAGCAATGGTGAAGTATAATCTTTAAATTTGTGGCTGATGTTCATTCATAGCAGCGTTTTCCATAGATAAGTTCCATGTGTAAAGCAGATTTGGGTGCTGATGCAAAGTTGATTGTCACTTCTGTAGACCTACTGCCAAGTTTTCCTTGAATGGGTGGAAAGTTTGCCTGGTCTCTGTCTCAACACCTGACAGCTTTACAAGAAGTGCATTCAGGTTTGGCTCTCTGACTCTGGACAGCCAGGGGTTGGAGAATGGACTGTGATTTTGGGGAAAAAATCAGAATTTGTTTCACTCAGTTGAGCCTCTCCATGAGGAGAGGCAGCGATTTAAACTGAAGTCTGACAAGTGATAGAATCAGCTCAGAAACTCATTTAAATTTGCTAGTAAACATTCTCTATCATATGGATTTTTTTGTAAAACAGGCAGATGAAGCATATTGCATTGGTCCACCACCCTCACAGCAGAGTTACTTGGCCATGGAGAAGATACTGCAGGTGGCCAAGGTCTCAGCAGCACAGGTAAGGAGATCAGGGCCTTACATTTTCTGTTACTTCCATGTCTTTAGTTCTTTATTTCTGCTCATTTTGCTTTCCCTTAATCATCTATGAAGTTTGAGTTTTCTAAGCTAAACTGATACGAAAAATAGGCTGGTAACATTATTCTGTTTTAGGCTATTCATCCAGGCTATGGTTTCCTCTCAGAAAACACAGAGTTTGCAGAGCTGTGTAAGCAACGGGGAATCATCTTCATAGGTCCTCCTTCATCTGCTATCAGAGATATGGGTATTAAAAGGTATCTGTTTCTGATTTGGTACTTGCTGATGAAGTTTAGAGCTTGGCAAAGCTGATTTTGTTAACGAGTGACCAGTTGCTCTGTAATTGTTTTGTTCTGTCAATGTGCGTTGTATTTCTACAGTTTTCTGCAAAGGAACAGACTCTAGGTTTGTAGATTCATATAGAGATATAAATGGTCAAGTTTGTTCAGTTATTGGGATTTTAGTAGTTAAATAAGTAATTATTCTGCTTTTCCAGAACTGAAGCATTGCAGTGTAATGCAGGTAAAGGTTCAGCAATCAGATTGGATGGGTCAAAAGAGCAGTGGAAAAGAAGTACCAAATCATTAGGGTTATTGTGGCTCATGTAAAATGATAAGTTTAGTTCATCACAGAGGATCTTATCCTTTGTTACTTAGATCAAAAAAGACTTCTAAGGTATGAAGTACAAATGAAGAGTATGGAAATAAAGTTATTAGTGACACAGGAACTGTGTAATACTAGTTAGAGGGAATTAACTTTTTTATCATCTCATAATGTGAGAGTAAATTGCCTCAGTAATTTAACAAGCTTTGTGTGCATTTTGGAAATTAGAGTTGTTATGCTGGAGTGTTTTATGTGTGGTGTGAATGTAACCTGTGTAATGAAAAGTTTTGCCATTGTACAACTTTAAATATTGTAGGATACAGTGTTGTAATTTAAAAATGTTAGATTTTGGCATCTATAATGTGGAAAAAACAGTCAAACTAAAGTGTGATCCTGCTTGGGGAAACAAAAATCTTTATTTGAAGCATGTGCTGAGTTACAGTCCAATGCTGTGTAACCCAGCTATGCAAGTAGTCCTGTTGAGGTCTACTGTGGAACTATTTTCATGGAGAGAATTAACACTGGGAACATTAGACAGGTCGGAGCTTAAAGTAAGAAAAAAACCATTATTATCATTCTAAATATAAAACTGTTCTGTCAAAGCACTTCCAAAGCTATAATGTCTGCTGCTGGCGTTCCTGTTGTTGAAGGTTATCATGGAGAAGATCAGTCTGATGAGTGTCTAAAGGAACATGCCAGGAGAATTGGATACCCAGTAATGATTAAAGCTGTCCGTGGGGGTGGAGGAAAGGTAAGGACCTCATCTGTCATCATGTGCTGTAAAGTTACCATGTCTCAGGATCTGTAACTCAATACTCTAAAAGAAAACAAAAACTGGATAAGTACATTTTGTTAAAATTTCTTTATTAATGGCCAATCTAATACTATGAAATCTCATTTCCTTTTGATATGTAGAAGATCAGTAGCTGGAATAAACTGGAAGAGTTTTGTTTATTTGAATGGATCTCCAGTAATTATAATAATAAGCAAAGTTGTGCTGTGGATTTGTGCAAAATCAGATGACTTTAAATTGTTACTCTGTCGTAGCTTCTGTGACTTCTTTTGCTAACAGTTTTAAATGTTGCATAAGAAGTTATTAGAAATACTATTTTTTGTCTAGATACTTTTTAATGAGTGGTGAACTCCCAGTCTAAATCAGATTTTGCTCTGAAATAAATGTCTGTAAAAATTACATATAGAAAATTTTAGTTATTTCCAAAATAACTAGATTTATTTTGTAAAAAATAATTTTTTCTCTGCCAGCCTTGGAAAATTTCTACTACATTTGAGGACAGAATTGAATTTTGTGCTCACTCATATCAGTGGAATGATAATATCTATTTTTACACTTCTTGTGGCACTTTCAGTAGGACTTAGTAGGATTATCTTACTGGAAGCTGATACACAATTCTGCTAAGGTTTATGAAAGAAGAAAAAGTGTTATTTTTAAGCTCATTTCTCACTCTGTGTGTACAGTGTTTTTCATTGTGTGCTGTATTTTTAGACATTTAGATAAGTTTCTTTCCTGTGTTTTAGGGCATGAGGATTGCTCATTCCGAAAAGGAGTTTCTGGACCAACTAGAATCAGCAAGGAGAGAAGCAAAGAAGTCTTTTAATGATGATGCAATGCTGATTGAGAAATTTGTAGATAATCCAAGGTAAGAAATAGGTATTTCAATATAAACACTGTAATGTTTGTTCTACTGCTAAATAAACATAACTAGTTTAGCTGTAGGATTAAAGTTGATTTTGTGTGTCTTATTTGCACTATAAAAGTTGTTAATTTTGTCAAAATTGTTTATAATTTATTGAATTTCTTGTAGTGGCTTTGTTTTGAATGACAGGAATTAGAATGCTATTGCTTGGGAGACATGGCAGAGAGTGAGCTTCCTAAAATTGATTTACATCTAGGAAAAAAAAATCACTCTATAATATTTAAATATTTAAACTACAGACCTTGGTCAAGCTGTGATGGTGTTTCTGCTGCCCTCAGGTGTCCTAAACCAAATATTTAATCTTCTTCTATTTTGATATTTCAAACAGAAGTCTTTAGCTCATACCTGGCCTATGAAACCGAACTAATTTTTATTTTTATAAAGAATGTCTCACAGAGGCCTGTTTGATACTGTTGTACTTTATATCTGTTTTTCCTTGAAGCATCACTCTAGGGAAAGCATTTATTCCAAAGAAATTGAGGGTCTACTTATTCTGCCAGGTGGGCATGAGAAAAAACTCATTGCTGGGGAATTTTTTTTTTTTGCCAGGATCGGGGGATTGTCAGAATGGTGATGTATTTTTATTAGTTTCATGCTTAGAATAAAATTCTACTACCAAATAGTTGTCCTTTGAAGTGGTGTTTTGAAGTGAACAATGTTATTCCTGAGCCAGGGCTGCTGCTGTCTCTTGTGAGTTGCTGCACCGTAAATTATGAGGGAAATAATCATTATCAAATTACTAGTGAAGTGATTTTACTTTTATTATAATAACTAAGAAAGAGGTTGCAGCCCTCAGATATGTGTCTTGCTTATCCTACAGTCTATGAGATTTCACTGCAGTAGTTTGCAGTAGGAATCTTCTTTCATTTAGAAGATTGAATAAGTCTAAAACAGTTAAAATCTTGCATAGTAGCAGCCTCACTTCTACATTTTTGGCATTTATTTAAGGGCAGACACTTAAACTTATAAGAAATCCTACTGAAATGTACAAGTTTGAAGTCTGTTTGGAACATTAAAATGCATTCAAATATTTATTTTTATGGAACAGGCATGTTGAAGTCCAGGTATTTGGTGACCAGCATGGCAATGCAGTGTATTTGTTTGAAAGAGACTGCAGCGTGCAAAGGAGGCATCAGAAAATCATTGAAGAGGCACCAGGGGTGAGCAGAAAATTGTTAATATTTTTTTATGAACTGATATGTTTATATGGTGATGTATGTAGTGGGTAATAATTTATTTGTAATTCTCAGACCTGTTTTAGTTTTGCTGCAGATGATGTTCTAATTTAAAAAAAAACCCATTCTTTAGGAAAATCATGCTCAAAGAAGTATTATGTAGATTTCAATTAAATACTGTTAAGTATTCATGCATACCAGGTTTAATATCACCAAACTTAACCATAGTTTGTAATTTTTTTATTATTATTATTATTGTTATTTACAGCCAGGAATTAGTCCAGAGGTTCGAAAGAGACTTGGAGAAGCTGCTGTCAAAGCAGCTAAAGCAGTGAATTATGTGGGAGCAGGTAAGTCTGGGGAGCTGCAGCTTTTAACTGCATGAGGCTTTGAGTCTCAAGCAAATGGCATCTGATTGTTTTTGTGTATGACACACATCCCTCCACATTTTGAGGTTTAAGCGAGTGATCATGTAGTGAATTCTGATGTAATTACAGATTTAAATGAGCAGGTCTGAGCTCAAGACCAGTGGCAGCTGAAGGATAGAGAGAAAAGATTTCAGAGCAGATAATATTGTCAGCTCAACTGTTGTTGGAAAGTGAGCATTATGGGTTAGTAAGTTTGAGCTGAGCAAGGGGAAAATAGTTTCTGTTTTAGCATACAAAGGGTAATACTTTATATGCAAACAGTAGAGTCTTTAAAAGAAAAAACAACTCATTTTAAAGTCCACACCATTTTCCAGACAAAAAAATAACCTCCTAAAATTATTTGTAACTTTGTTTTCTCACTGCTTTCTTTGGATATTTATTTTAAAAAGTTACATACTCTATGAATATTCAGAATACTCTCAAACAGTCTTGATGCACTTTTTAAAGTGCTAATGAGATGCAGCTCTTACTGTAGAGAATGGCTACTCAACACAGGTTATGTAAATGTACAAAGAAACAACCCTTCTGTTTTCAGACCTCAATTTTGTGACCCTTTTAGATTATTTGTATAGAATTTAATGAAATTCAGTGTGTCTGATTTAGAAGTAGTGGTCTTGGTTTAGTTGAATTAAGTTTCTTGGTTGTCTTTTCCATAAAGGACCCCTAAGATGCTCTTTGGTGAAGTGTCTTTTTGTTAAATACTTCAGGAACAGTCGAATTTATTATGGACTCCCAACATAATTTTTACTTCATGGAGATGAATACCAGGCTGCAAGTAGAGCACCCAGTTACAGAGATGATCACTGGAACAGACTTGGTGGAATGGCAGCTCAGGGTGAGTGTTAATTGATTTTACATGTAGAGTTCCTCCTGAGTGCTCTGTGACACTGTCTGTGAGAGGCCAGATGGGTTTCCAGATCCTCATCTCCTGCTCAGCTGACAGGGTAGAGTTTCCCTTGCTCCACAGGAACATCTCACATTGCTGTATTGGATGTAGAGCATTGTGTAGGTTCTCTGAATTTCAACCAGTCCTCTCCCAGCTGTGTAAAGAGCATTTTTAAAGTGTATTTAGAGACATTATAGACAATGTGGGAAGTGGGAGGGAATAGGGTCCTGATCTTTCCTTTGTTATGCTGAAAGGTTTCTAAAGCTCTAATTGAAATGTATCTGTGGCCCAAAAATCATTCTTGCATCAGGCTTTAGGAGGAAAGAAAGTCTTCACAAAAACCTTTATCTGGTGTTATACCAGTATAGGCACATTCTGAAATAAATGTACAGTGGGGTGGACTGGAGCAGGATTTCCTCACACACCCGATTTGCAGAGATTATTCACACATTCGAGTGATCACAGAAAGTTTTGGGTATTAGGGAACTTGAAATAAAACCCAATTCTGTTTGGATAAATCCAAAAGTGAGGACAGCAGCTTAAGTAGTGTGAGATTAAGGGTGGGGAAGTATTTAGTGTAATCAGAAAGAAAATTAAAATGGCAAATGCTGATGCAGAAAGAAGGAACATTTGTCTTCCTTATCTGGGCATGGAAACAGAATTGAATCCTGAGTTAGAGCAGGGGTCAAACAACACTGGAAGAAAGAGGGAGAGAAGGTGGACAGGTTCAGTGGTCTTGGCAATGTTTTTCTCCTTGTGCTTTTTAAAATGTGCTCCCTAGTTGTTCGTGTTTATGAGAAAGATAGTTATTATTTCATATATCAGCACTCCAGAATCTTGATCCTGCATTAAAGAAAAAATCTTTTGTTTTCAGGTTGCAGCAGGAGAGAAGATTCCTCTAATGCAGGAAGAGATCCTGCTCCAGGGCCATGCATTTGAAGCTAGAATATATGCTGAAGACCCTAATAATAACTTCATGCCAGGAGCTGGGCCCCTGTTGCACTTATCCACCCCCCCTGCAGATCGTTTCACCAGGATAGAGACTGGAGTCAGGCAAGGTAAAACTGAAGGCAGTGATGGAAGAAGAAATAATTAACATCAAGAACTTTTCTTTGTAAGCATTTCCCTCTTTGGCCTAAATAAGTTTGTCGAAGAGTGTTGTTATAAAGACAAATCCCTACAGAATTATTCTTCCTTATGATTTTCTATGTACTTTTGGTCAATCACTGAATATTTTATTTACTTATTCTTTACCTCTAGCCAAATTAATGTCCCCTGGCTCATGGTGCTGATATTCTCCTCACTATTTAGCAATCCTGCATACTGATTGCAATAAAGAAAACTGAATTTGAGTAATGTTACCTCTACAAGAATTTATATAGAGTCTGTGCTGAAATTGCCCTTGAAATTGAAATACCAGGTCACATCATCATGCCTTTAAACAACTTTAATCTTGAGAGAATTGTGGCCATGAATTGGGCCCGAGTTGGATGCCATGTGGTGTCCAGTACTCTGCATTATCAACTTTCATAAATACTTGGTTGCATGTTACAGCACTTTTATTTTATTGGCGCATTTTAGGTGATGAAGTTTCTGTGCATTATGACCCCATGATTGCAAAGCTGGTTGTTTGGGCTGAGGACCGACAGGCAGCTCTCAGAAAGCTGCGCTACAGTTTGCACCAGTATAATGTAAGTGGGGAGAACCCAGTGTGATATCACATCCAAGTGTGCAGAAAATACTGCAGTAAAACAAAAGTGGTTTCCAAAAGGGAGCCTGCCTTGCTACTGCCATTTCAAATTCATTGTATTTTTTCCTAATTTGCAAACTCTTTCATTGGTGGAGTGAGTAAAAATAAGTGCGAAGCCCAGTGTTACACGGATTTTTAAGTTTGTGGCATCTTCAGTTTGAAGATGCACATGGGACTTTGTAGAAGGGCTCAACAACATTTTCAATTGTAGTCTGAGCTTTCTCAGACTTAAAGGGTTTCTTAGGTGGAATTTGTGTCAGACAATGTTTGGTTGTAATTTTTAATTTATAAAAAGAACTTAGTTTTTACACTAGACATGTGGTAAAGAAATATTCTGTCAGTTCTTTTTATGAACCATTCCGTTTTTCCCCTATGAAAACTACAGGTATTATAACTGTTTTCAAAAGCGGAATTCAGAAGTTTTGGCTTGAGGTGAGACTGAATATTACTTGTGCAGAACTAATTTACACTTTTAAATCAACAACATGAACGTGACTGAGGTAGTGAAAATGTTTGGCCCCTCATTATTTTAGCTAAAGCCGAAATTTACTGCAAGGGAAAGAGAAAAGAATTCTCTTGCTTATTCTAGAATTTTCTTAGCAATTCTGTCAGTAAATGTTGACAGCATACCATAGTTATGAGTTTCTCAGATTTTTAAAAATGATTATGTTGTTTCATTGGGTATTTTGCACTGCAGGAAATGGATAGTACCTAGTTAACTTGTAGAAGTCCCTGTTCATACTTTTTACTATTAACAGATCAAATATGGGATACTGAAACTATTGTAGCTCATGTTTAATAAGAAGTACCTGTCAAGTTAGCAATGTTCTTTTAAATACTCAGAGCACGACTTTCCAAAATTAGGGTTTTTTTCTGAAATTACCTCTTGTTACAGTTTCTGGGAAACTTTGCTCCACTTTACAGAGGAGAAAGGCAACGTTTAGAAAACAGGGTGCTTTTGAGAAAGCAACTTCTGGTTTGGTTTTGTTTTTTTTTTTTTTTTTGTCTTTTTACAGTCAGTGGTTTAATTGAAAATAAAACAGACCAGTTGAATGAATTACATTTTATTGATAAACTTTGTGAGCAGAAACATGTGTATTCATAACTCAATTTGGCAATATGCTTCTGTTTCTTTACAGATTGTAGGATTAAGCACTAATATTGATTTCTTACTGAGCCTGTCAGGACACCCACAGTTTGAGGCTGGAAATGTGCACACTAATTTCATTCCTCAACACCATGATGAACTATTTCCGACCAAAAAGGCAACTCCACATGAAGTTATGTGTCAGGCAGCTCTAGGGCTCATACTGAAAGAGAAGATGCTAACAGATGATTTTAGAGATCAGTCAGAAGGTAAGGATCATGGCTTTGTCTTGTTTTATTTTATGAGTTCATGTGCAGTTATTTAATTTGGATGTATTTTCTTTGCCCTTCTTTGTGCCTGCTCAGGGTTCTGCGTTCTGGCATCTCCCAGACATTTACACACAGAGCAGACTGTAACTTTTGTGAAGGATCAGATATGGAATATGTCACCACTGTAATGTCCAGAGTACTTCCCTAAGCCTTTCAGACAGGCACTATCTAAAAGACCTTGGGATTCATGTCAGTGACACTGTGAGCTCTCTGCTCTTGATAAGCACAAGCAGTGACCTTCTGCCTCTGTTATTCCTGCAGCTGGCCCAAGGTCTTCAGACAAAGTTGGCTCTGCTCAGAATGGGAGAGGCAGTGGGGTTTAATGGAACCTTCACCCAAAGTTAATCAGGACCTGCTATGAATTCCCATGCTCTCTGTTCAAGGATGTGTTCATGGAAAACAGCCAGTGCCCTTCTTAGTGTCATGTTTTCTGCAGGTCACACAGCATCAGTTTATTCTGTTGGAGATCAAGAAAGTGTCATTCTCTGTGACCACAGTGGTTCCCCAGTCTTTTCTGTGCAATATAAATACATAAATATGAAGGTAGTAACAGTAGGACAGTGATTTTAAGGCCTAAGTTTTAAGGGTTGTGTTTTGCCAAAGTAGAATGAAAATAATGTATCTGTGTATTTTGTGTTTTAGATAAATTCTCACCATTTGCATCCAGCACTGGTAGAAGAATAAATATATGTTACACTAGAAAACTCTCTCTGCTGGATGGGGAAAGCAGTAAGTTAATAAAAAAGTGTGTAGAGGGAAGGGAGGTACTTGAAAATTCAAGCTAAGAAACAGCATAGAAGCAGTATGAGTTTTATGCAGTGTAAGCTGGGAATTCACAGAATTGCATGTTTAATCCACACTGTTATATCCTGAGGACATGTAAACCAAATTCAAATGACTACTAATTAATGCTCATCATTTAAATGAGTGAGGTTGAGATTTTAAAAAGAGCAGAGTGCCATTTACTTTTTTTGAACTTCATTTTGGTGGGAAAGAGCTCAGTACTTTCTCCCCTCAAAACTTGTTTTCTGTCTAGATAATACAGATTTCAGAGCATGATTTCAGGTGTTCATCTTTGAAAGAAAAATTGTCTGCAATTCAGTAAGAAATCTGCAGTGTGTAGTAAGCTAATCTGAAAATACTTGTTCTTATCTTAGTGTTGGTAGGCCTCATTTTTATCAAGAAAGCCTTGATACTGTTTATATGTCATTATTCTCTAGTCTAATTAAATCTACTTACACGTGCCTATTTTGTTTTATTGAACAGCTGTGGATGTAGCTGTAAGTTACAATCAAGATGGGTCATACAAAATGCAGGTACAAGTACAATTTTTTTCAGATACTTCATTAGATAAAATAATCAATTTCTTGTAGATTTCTCTTAGTATTAATTGTTACTAAAGTTGTTTGGTGATTACACATGCAGGATTCTGTTTTTAGTTTGCTTGTATCCATTGCTATATACTGTTACTTTGACCTGAAATTATCTGTGCTGGATTGGCATGGAAGAGCTATTAAAATGCTTCTGACAAGGCTAATAAAAACGTTTGTATTTTCAGTATTTAAAGGTCTTATTCCTTATTTTCCTTGTTAAATTTGTCTTTATAAAACATAGGAAATTAGATTTAAATCTGCATTTAAAAAGACTTTTTTTCCACAGCACTCCTGCTCTATTCTGTGCGTGAGAATGGATCTCCTGTGGGATAAATAAAAGCTTTCTAGAGCATTATCTGCAAGATAACATTTTATTTTGAAGATGGAAATTGGAGAGTGATTAGCAAATGAGCTAAGGAATCTTCTGGTTAGATAATTGAATGATACACCAAAGAATTGGTTTCTTTGTCCATGCTATAGAGCTCCTGTGGTAAACAGCTCAAGAAGCCTTAGCTGTAGATAATAACTTTGTGGGTGCACGTGTGAGAGTCTCCACTTGTGGCTTAAGGGGCTTGTGTTTGGCTGGGTGTTGAATATCCTTTTGCATCCCCTGTAGCTGAATGTCTTGTTCTCTCAGATTTGGCACCCAGAATGGATGCATACTCAAGAATGCAGTCTCTATAGTTCTACTTCTTGTTTTAATAGTCAGAAAAGGGGAATTAAGAGAATAAGTATTTATGAACTGCTTAGACTGTATAGAGATGGGTGTAATAGAAAAATTTTATCCCTATAAAATTATTGTGTTGCTTTCAAGGGTATAACCACATCATGGTAACTCAAACCTTTACTTCTACTGATATGAGGATTGAGATAATCCAAGGTATTACAGGAGGGATGTGAATTATTTTGAGTGTATTGATTATCTGTGTAATGCCTGACAGCTTTTACACTTGAGCCTTATCTCAGAAGTCACTTCAGCTACAATGAAAAGAGGCTAGAAGGGATGCAGGGACCTTTTGTGGAGGGAAGTGTAACTGAGGAGAATGTGGGCTCCTAGGAAAGAAGGAAGAATGGGGGTTGACATGGAAATGGAGAGCAGCTACATAAGAGATGTAAAGGCATAACTGGGGGCTTATTATGAGGAGGACAGTGCCTCTGGAGTGTTACAGAGCCAGTCCTGAGGTACATCAACCAGAGCAGGTGGCTGGGCCTTGAACTAGCAGGCACACAGTGCTCAAGCAAACGATTTTCTGCTCAGGGATCAGTGTCAGATCAACAGCATTCTTTCAATGCATGTTTTCAGTGGAAGAATAATTTGCAGCTATGTAAATGAAGACTTGAGTTTTATTTCTACTTGTACCATCCCGAAAGACCAGCAAGTCTCTAATTCTGTGCTCAGTGAAGTCAGACTTGGAAGCAGACATATGAGTGAAATGTAAAGTGTTTACCTTTGTGTTCTTTGTGTGCTGCAGTTGTGGTACAGGTGCAGCTTCCACTAAAGGAAAGGGTGGAAAGGGATGAAGGGTACTCATAAATAAATGACCTTTCTGTTTGATCTTTCTTCTGCAGTTTTGGTGTCTCATTGGCACTTTTTCCATCACTGCTCAGTTCCTTTGTAGCTTTTCTGAATATGTTGTAGTTCTTGTCCTGCAAGCTTCCAAGAGAGGGGAAGTCACCTCTCTTTTGGAAAACATTGTGGAATGTGTCAGCTGAATATATGGATTCTTCAGTTTGAAGAAGGTCAAGATGCTAGGACAATTTGAAAATAGTGGATTTTAATAGCATCACTAAACTGAATATTCTGCAGGGTTTTTTTGTTTGTTTTTTCTTGAAAAATTCTTGTCTTTGTTTAAGACAAGAATTGTCCTGAGTGAATATATTAGATAATTTGCTGAGCTATTTGTACTGGATACAGAGCAGTCTCTTAACTGAAAAATTAAGGATACATAAGGTTTAAAGATATTTTTTCAGAAGTCCAGAGTTATCTATGCAGAATCACAGGTTATGAGGGTACAAATACAATCTTTGTATTTATTGCTCATGAAGGATTAATGTTTGTCCTTATAAAAGCATTTAACTTTCAGATTCGAGATAAAACTTTTCTGATTTCTGGAGAGATCTTGAAAGAAGGTGATTCACTTTACTTGAGGTCTTCAGTAAATGGAACAGTGTCTAAGTCCAAGTTGGTCATTTTGGACAACACCATTTATCTGTTCTTCCCGGTAAATTCCTTTCTTTATTATCACAATTTAAAGTTTTTGAATTTTATCCATGTAAATGAACAATATAAATGGCAATAGAATGTGAAAGAGAACAACAATTGCAGTTTCTTACTTTGATCTAGCAAGTTTTGATACTTGTTGGTTTGTTGTTCTAATTAGAAATTCATTGCTTATGGTGAGTGAGAAAATTAATTACTTTTAGAAAATTAAAATACAGTTGGCGAGTCAGGTTTGGAAATGATGGTTTAGGAGGGGGGAACACAAAATACTTAATTTGTCAGGTATTTAAGTTTGTCACAGAATAGTGGCAAGTACTTCAAACTGGCAGCTATTTGAAAGTGCTTGTGACTGGTGTTTTAACTTCAGTTACAGGCTGGATCTGTTCTTTCCCTATGTCTGCCCATCTACTGGTGCTGTTATTTCATGTTGTTAACTCACCTGTCCTGGGTTTTCCTTTTGCAGGAAGGCAGTGCTCAGATTGGCCTCCCTGTGCCCAAGTACTTGTCTGCAGTGAGTTCAGGGGCAGAGCAAAGTGGAGCTGTGGCGCCCATGACAGGCACAGTAGAAAAGGTAATTATAACAACATGGGTGGGACCTGAATTTTCCAATATATTCAGATTTACTCTGCCAGAAATAGTGCTTCTGTACTGCCAGGAAAGAACTGGGGCCAGAAATGGCAGTGCTGTGTGACTTTTGATTGGAAAAAGCTTTGTTTACTCTGAGTTTTCAGCAGCCACACAGGGCTTTTTAAGGCTTCTATTCTTTCTCTGGAGCTCTGGAAGATATGAACTAATGCTACTGCTTAACTAAGTTTTTCTTCATCTTAATTACTTGCCAAGTCAAAGCTCCCTGTAGTGTTACAGGCTGTTTGATTCATTTCATCTAACAAAGAGTGAGAAGCACTTGCAAAAAAAGAAATACTCAGAAATGCCTCTTTTGTTGAGCTGTGAATTTCTTCCTTTTTCTTTAGCTCAGCAAATCTTGTGCATTCTCTGTACAGTGACAAAGTTTCAACAGAAAGATTTTCTGGAGAGTTTAGTGGTTGAAGGATTCAACCACTAATAAAAAGGCATGAAGGGTGGAGTGCATGGAACGTGGATCTTTGTTGTCCTGAATGAACACTCCACATCAGAGTAACTGTTGAAAAACAAGGTGGCTTCTGCCATCTTCTTTCTGGGTGTTGTTCTAAAGACTTTAGGACTGGCTCCAGGAGGAGGTTCTGCACTTTTCTCAAAATAGAATTGCTGAAGCCTAGAAAGGGTAGAATATACATCATCTCTTCTAGTGTTTCTTCTTTGATAGGTAAATGGCTTCCTGGTCATCCTGTCAAATGGTACTGATGCTTTTTCTGTAGGCTCTGCCTTCCCCTGAAGAGATCTGTCTAGAACTCTTCCCTGTCTAGAAAACTCAGATACCCAGACCAACAAAAATAAAGATTAATATGAGGCTGTTTTGCAAAACCTCACTCCCTCTGTGCATTGTGCGAGTCAAGATCCAGCTGATTTTGAATGGTACAGACATAAATGATTCTTTTCCCCCAAATTTTCTCCTGAATTGCAGGTGTTTGTGAAGGCAGGGGATAAGGTTCAGGTTGGAGACCCTCTAATGGTTATGATAGCTATGAAAATGGAGGTAAGTGACATATAAAGGTTTTAATTACAGAGAAAATAAAATCTGCTCAAAATGTAATCATTTCTAGTTGCATTATTGAAGTTCAGTGTAGAGTGCAGCTTGCAGATGTCAGTATCACTTCATCTGCTCTAACATCACTGTTGTGTCTGACTAGATTTCAGAGGATTATATTTGCTGTTATTTTACTAACAAATGATGATTATATAATCCATGATGTTCTGCAGCTGTTTTATCATGCATTTGGGTGGTGGTGTCAGGCCTTCTGTCCCCTCCTCTCCTTTGACTTTGCTAGCACAAAAAACTGTCTTGGTGTGTCTCTTGCTCCCTGGTTGTGATCCAGGCACATGGATGTCTGCAGTTACTTCAGGCAGAGATTCAGCTAATGGGGACTTGATAAATATGCAAAGGATTCTTCTTGTGTATAAACCATTTATTATTATTATTGTTATTTACATAAAGTTTTATGAGGAGCACACTAAAGATTCTGTGTAATTATCCACACAGCATTGAGAGTTCTGGCATTTTGGCCATTTTACCTTGTCACAGTGCTTGAGTGTGGCTCAGATTGCTTGAATTACCGTTTCTGTAGCCTGAAGTGGTTTGGTTTGACTATTAGCTTAAAATAAACCTCAGTTTGTGGCAGCAGAACTAACACTGTTGAGAAAATCTGCCTTTCTCTTATCGTGTTCTTTTTAAATTACACTCAAGTTCTATTAAATAAAACTGTGTGTGCTAAAAAAAACCTACACACAAAATTCTTTGCAGTTGGATGCTAAATGTGTTTGTGCCTCTCCAGCTGAGATCTAGACTGACATTATCCGAGTTATTTTTTTAAGTGCCATTGAAATATAAAATATAAAATTTAAAAAGCAAATTATTATTTAAAGATTCCCTAGATGTGAGGATTTAATATCTGATATTAAATGTTTTGATGCTAGACTAACTCTAGAAAATGCCAAGAAGCAAAGTTACAATATCAAGCTAAGGTGGTACAATGACAAGCAGACCAGTTGGGGGTTGCTGTGTAAGCATGCTGCTCCTTTACTGTCATTAGTAGCTGTATTTGTGTTTCATCTGCATTTTGCCAAATATCTGCCCACTGAAGACCCCTCCTGGCCAGAAAACAGAAATATCTTTAGTAAATCTGCGGATTTCACTTAAGGGAACAAATCTGCTGTCTGATTAACATTTTGGATTAAAACTGTATTATTTCTGTTTGGTATTTATTAGAACAACAGAACGTATTAGTGAGGTGAAATAACAGTCAGCTATTCATACTGATGATAATTCATATGATGATAATTCATATAAATGCATTCTATAGCATTTTTCTTCCCAGTATATTTATCAAATATTCATGAGAAAATAAAACGTGAAGATGGACTGGGATGATGTTTAAAATAAAATGTGTCAGAGGAAGGAATGAAGTGTGTTCAATTCTAGTTGGACCAAGCAGTAATTAATACTAGCATTTGCTGGAGAGAGAGCTCGGGGAGGGAACCCCTGGGTTGTCTGCTGTTCACTCTGGCTGTGTTTTGTGCAGCACACCATAAGGGCTCCCAAGGCAGGAGTGATTAAAAAGGTCAATTTCCAAGAAGGTGCCCAGGCCAACAGACACGCTCCACTCGTTGAATTCGTGGATGAAGAGGCAGAGTCAAAATAAAATTCAAGGAAGGTGCATTTTATTTTTTCTACTTTGCTGATTTTCTCCTGGAAGAAGATTTCTTCATGTTTTCAGCAAACTGTTTTGTACGAATGGGGGATTGGTTTCCTCTGCACTTCCTGCATAGTTTGACTGTAAATTATGCTAACTTCACTGAAATTTGGGTATCACTATACTGTAATTGTATTTATAACTTGTGGACCTATGTGATTTTTTTGACCAGTGGTTGTTTGCCTGTGGAAAGGCATTAGACTGGAAGAAGATGTGAAACTTTGAAAAGATCAGAGAGGTTAGTAAGGACTATAAGGTACAGACAGCTTGGGTTCTTCTGTCTACTTATTCACAGCTGCCTTTTTCCCTTAAATATGTGAGGATTGATTTGAAGGAAATCTGAAAGATGGCAGTTCTATTTTCTGGCAAAATTCCTATTTGTGGCTTATGTTTTTGCCTTAATAGGGAATTTAGGATTGTTCCTTAGCCCAGAATCCCTCTCAATCATTTCTGGTGCATCTCTTTTTCCTGTTTACCTCGATGACTTGTGAAAATTCACATTTCAAAAGTTATTTTAATATACCTCAAAATATCTGATACTAAGCATTTTTCAAATACATTTACTACACTAATCAAAGTTAAAATGTAACTGCTTTCCAAAAATGCTATTTGAACTCTAAACATGAAGTAGTAACTTAGAAAGACAATCTTATTACTTAAGTATTAAGCTTAATACTTTTAGTGTGCCAAAATACAATACTGACTTCAAAATCTTCATTACTGTTACCATATTGTTCATGTTCTACTGTATTTCTTATTGGCTGGAATGAAGTACACAATAGTCTTTATAACAACATGAAATGTTACTAAGAATAATAGATTTTTTTTTTTGTATCTGCAGGGTTTCAGAAGGGAAAAATTGTAGGTTTATGGATATGCAAAGAAAAAGAATTCTCAGACTAAGCACACTGATCATTTGCCATAAATTAACTTATTTAACCAGCACCTTTGAGAAAGAAGGGAAAGAAAAAATGCTTTAATTGTTGCAAACTTTGAAAGTCTTTTCATATTTCAATTAATGTGAAGTTCTCTTATCATGTGAAGTTTTGATATGCTAATTTAATTCAATAATCTGTTTTATACTGCAGCAAGAAACAATCAGGTGCTGCAGTGATCCCAAACCTGTAGTTAAATCTGTGCAAATGGACCCTTACCTGAAATCTCATTTCTGAATCAATATACAGTATCATGGGGAATTCTCTGATCTGCTTTTTTAATTGTGCAGCCTTGTATGCAATGCAGAAAAAAAGTGGTAAAAAAGCAATGGCTCTGGATGATCAGTGTATGAAAAGCATATTTTAATACTTTTCAATTTTCCTTCCAATCCTATGATCACCTAGCAAATAATTAAACTCCAGTGATCATCTTGTGGAATATTGCCACAGTGACTTTTATTTGCTGCCAAATAAAAATTAAGACAAATCTGGAATGTTTGTTTTGATTTTCTCCATTTTGTTCTTTCCTTGGTTGCTTCTATTCATGCACTGGTTTAGAGGGTTTAAGCAGCTGTTTCTGTGTCATCTGATGATGATGAGCACAATCTGCAGATCACATTTAGGAGGCAGTAATCCAGACACTCGTGAGGGGTTTCACTGCAGGTGAGGTTAGGCACTTGTTTTATCCAGAACTGAATCTCCATATAGGAACAGGAGCTCAGCCCTGAAGAGATTCAGCAGCTTGGCATTTATTTTTTTCTCTCTCTGTGACACAGCTGCTTCTAGACTGACTTTGCTGCACTGAATCTGCACCACAACACTCAGACTCCCAGCAGGAGGTTCTCTGCCTGCTCAGTCTGCACAGCTTGGCTGCACACAGCCAGTGCAGCAGAACACATTCCCTGGCAGCTGACAAAATGTCCTCCCTTCAGAGCCAGGGGAGACAAATCATCCCACCAGTGCTCATTTTCCCTCACTTCTCAAAAATTAGCTGTTAGGTTTTTATCTCTGTAGGCTTCTACTGAGATAGATTTTTCAGATAGTGATGGGTTTGTTTATTTAAGAAAAATCTCTTGCAGAAGTCACTGTAACAGTTTACACGCTTGAAATGTTTTACTGTAGTGTGATTTAATTGGAGATGCTCAAAGAAGTATTAAAGGTAGATTGTTCCTATACCAGTATCTTAGTTAACAAAATATTAATGAATGTTCAGTTTATTACAAATAAATTTTTGTGTTATGAATGTAAATTGGTAAGAGCCCTAGCATAGTAACATGGTTATTACTTAGCACTTAATGGGAGACTAAGAAAAAAAATTTAATTTTTTAAAATGCAGTATTTTAGCATTTGGGCTAAAGGGATAATCTCTGCTACTAATTTATTATCAATGTACCTTTTCAGAACTACAGCACTATCTGAAACAATAGTCACAGATGTTACAGGAAAAGTGAATTTGAACTGATTTTTAGTTGTAATGATTTTCTCTTGCTGCCAGAGGAGAGAGAGGGGCTGTGTTGTAGGATATTTAATTCAGCCACAGTTGATGGTCTGCAGGAAAGAACGAAGGTGTTGGTGTTCCAGACTTGGGCTTCTCTGAGACAGGGTCAGAATGACACTTGGATCAGGAATGGATCATCCTGCCCAGCACTGTGAGTGCAGCCAGACCCCAGTGAGAGCCCTGTGTGAACTCCAGTTATCTCCTGTTATCTTCAGTTACCTCCATCTCTCCTGCACTCTCCAGCTGCTGCCAGTTCCTGTGGCTTTTGCACAGGGGAGCTCTGTGGTGTGGGAAGCAGGAGAGCAGGACTGTGCTCTTATTTCAGCCAGCAACTCACTGTGACTTCAGGCAAGTCACTGGGTAGATATTTGCCTGTTTCCTCCTATTTAATGAGGTTGATGGCAATCAAAATGCTGCAAAATTTGTGGACACACTGATTTAGAAATAATTTTCTCTGCTTGGTGGAAAAGCTGTAATTTGAGATATAACTAATTCTACTTGTAAGGGTTTTTTTTAACCTTTTGTACATCAAGTATCAGTACCACAGAGTTAAAAAGTTTCCAGTGTGTATTGTATCCTTTGTTGTAATGCTTGTACCAGCTAGTTACCAGGAAATCCTAGCTTCAAGAATTCATGAAAAAATGAATACTCAAGTGGTTTTTGGCAGGACCTTTAAAATTTAGTCAATGGCAGGGGAAAAAAAGGTCATCTGGGCACACAACTCATTAAAGTAACTTGTTGATATGCCTCTTGAAATAGGTACCAGTGCACTACCCCAGGTGTATTCATTGCTGTTGATAATCCTCTTCAAGCAGATCAGGAATTGTCTGTGTTCTGTGTGTAAAAAGCTTAGCTGTGCTGAGTAGAATGTGTTTACTGAACAATCAATGGCAATTGATTAAGTTCGGAACTACCAGCTTTTACACAAAGTATATTCTCAACAGATACTTCAACTTCTTGTACAGTTATGTTCCAAATAGACACTTTTCCACACAAATGCCTCACAGGTAAATATCACTTAGTACCTCTATAATGCTGGGGCATATCCTTCTGCATAAGAATTCCATTTGGAAAATAATAGACACTACTGAATGCTGTGTTAAAAAATCAATATGGCAGAAATTGATAATTGAAACCTTGATATTTATTTTTATGTGATCCGACTGAATTTCTTGGAAGAGAGCCTGGATTCTAAAAGCAATTTTGAGACATTTGATGTTAGCTTGAAACCTATTGATTATACAGTGAATTTATATTAAAACAAATATGGATGTTCTGGTTGGATACACCATGTTTTTTATTATAGCAGTAATTAGTAAAACACATCTGGAGTCCTGCTGGGTTTTAAAATCATAATGGTTGCTGGATTTTAGCTTTAATCTGTGTCCTGGTTTCAGCTGGGAGTTAACTTTCTTCCTAGTAGCTGGTCCAGGGCTGTGTTTTGGAGTCAGTGAGAGAGTAATGCTGGTAACAAATGAATGTTTTAGTTGTTGCTGAGTACTGCTTCTCTAAGTGAAAGGTTTTCCAGTTTCCCATGCTCTGCCAGCGGGCAGGTGTACAAAGAGCTGGGAGGAAGCAGGGCTGGGACGTGCTATACCACAGAACATTGTGCCAAGCACAGACATGGGGAAGCTGGCCAGGAGCCTCTGCTTGCTGCCTGGGGACATTCTGGGCATCAGTCAGGCTGCATTGAGCTACTGGCATGTGCGTCACCTGTCTCTGCTGGGTTTTATTTCTCACTCCTTTGTCATCTCTCCCTTACAGTTGTAGTATTATTATTTAATATACTTCAATTATTAAATTGTTCTTACTTCACCCCACAGGTTTTTCCCTGTTTTCCTCCCTATCCCAGCAAGGAAATGAGGGTGATGAATGAGCACTTGCATGGTACATGATTGCTGGATGGAGTTAAACTGTGACAGACCTTTTTGGTGCCCAATGTGGGGCACAGAGGGTGGAGATAACAACAGATCTGACCACAGTGTGTAAAACAGATTTGGTACAAGCATTCATTATATTAATTTAATAGTCAGTGGTCACAGTGTTGTTTGTTCTCAGAGTTGTTGTGCTTGTTCTCAGGTTTGTGTCATGTGATGACGTCCTTGGTGCCCAAGTTGCCTTTGTGCTGTTTTTCACCTCTGGGGGCTGGGCTAAGGTTGATTCTGTTGTACTTTATTACACTGGCTTATGATATGATAGAATTGCTGGTTGTGGAACAAAGGAAAAACAATCACAAATGGGGGTTCTTCCAGGAAAACTGCTGCTCCAGTCTCCAGTGGGCATTTCCCCGCACAGAGAGGAAGAGCTGATCATACTCCTGATCCTATGGAAAAAAATTCAAATCTATTTTTACAAGAAGCAGGGAATCCTAAGACCAGTAGTAGAGGGGCCCTGCCTCCAGCCACAGTCAGATTTGTGGGACTGTGTATGGCCTGGCACAACAGAGGCACAGGAGTGCAAGGCTCTAGCAGGTATCTGTGCACAGTGCATCCTAATGCTGTCAAGGGGTAAAGGTGTAAAAGCTGTAAAGGTCCCATTTTCCTCTGTTCCCCGTCCCACTGGATGTGAGCAGATGCATGGTACTTATCTGCCAGCTGGGGTTGATCTATGACAGCCTATTTTCCTTTCAGCAGTGCTGGTGCCACAGCAGAGCTCCAAAGAGTGGTGCTAAAGGCTGCTGCTGAGAGCTGCATCCCTCTTTGGCGTCTCTGAAAAGGAAGGTGACATCTTCTCCTGGGCTGTCCCATTCTGCTCACTCACACACAGGAACACTCAGTGACCAGTACTGGGTGGGATCTGCCACCAAAGACCCCATGCCTGTTCAGTGTCCTGGGCTAAGCACCCCAGAAACCTCAGACACTGAGCTGCTGCTCTACAGAGTTGTAAAATGAGGTAAAATATGAGAATAAACCCATTTAAACCCAGCACTGTTACACACAGATGTGGTTAATGCAGGTTTTCCTTGAGGCCTGTCCCACTGTACTGATGCAGGCAGCCCAGCCAGTCACCTGCATGGAGGTTACAATCAGGACAGTATTACTGGCCAGGTGGTGTAGACATGAGCCCAAGAATCAGTTTGCTATTACAACAAGGAGGAGTGGAAAAGGCTGAATGTGTGTTAACATGTGACAGGAGGCAAGAGCCATCTTACTACTCTTGACTTGAACAGCTGCAGTGTGCCTGCCTTCAAGACAAAAGGCTCTACCTCCAATATAAGTAACTTAATTTATTGTTTTGTATAATAACAAAATATGTGCTTTGCATTGGGTTGGCTGATTTTTATTACGTACAACAATTACACATGGCACGTACAGAAAATCATTGGGATAGAGAAATAATCGTGTCTCAGTCTTCTGAATTCTTGAAATCACCTGTACTTCTTTGTAGTGAGAATGGAAAGCTGCTTACAGTTCAAAGGTGTAGGTTTTAATCATGAAGCTGTGATGGCACTGTGTGGATTACAGCTTAGGAAAGTTTCAAATAATTCTGGTTACAAACACTGTACCTTGTATTACAGAAGTTCTGAACTAAAAATGTCCATATAAAAATCAACTGGCTATGTCAATTCTTATTACCTTCCCATTTGCTAACTCATATTACTTAAAATGCCTTGCTTTTAGTATATGTATCTCAGTACTTATTAGTTTAAAAAAAATACAGAAGCCTAGCAGTCTGTTGCCTTTTAGGTGTCCTGGAAAGTCTCCGGTTATTCAGGCCTGCCAGGGTACGGTGGAGCACATGAGAAATACTCAGATTTTCTTAGGCTCTCTGACCTGACCTTGCTTTGTCACACAAAGCTGTCCTGCTCCCTCCCAGAGATGCTGTCACGTGGAAAACTGCTCCTAACAGTGCCTTGGACTGGGTGTAGTAACTTGTTAACTTCTTGGGCAATGCAGGAAGGATGAAAAACTTAACAGAAGGTGAACACCCTTCCCTGCAACCTATCAACAACCATCCTCTGATATTGGTGCTGAGTCACTGCAGGTTAGATTCCTCAGACACCTACAGGAGGACTCACACTGTTCACTTCCTCTGTGCTTCCTTCAGTGCAGGAAAAACCTGTAACGGCCTGACAGAGACATTTCAACTGTATCAGCTGAACAGCACAACAGAAGCAGACCATTGGATCTGCACCCCTGGATGCCTCCAGAGTGGCATTAAATCTCCTTGTGCAGGATAGTTCTTGGGACTTTGTTCCCTCTTAACCTTGGGGTCAGTGTGCAGGCAAAGGGCCATAGCTGTAATCACCCTATGGCTGTTCCAGCAGTGTATGATGATTGGTTTCATTTGGTGGTTTCATTTTCTACAACACAAAGTAGCTGCCAAAAAGATGTGGTTAGAAAGACACATCCAGGCAAAGCTGCTCCAGGTTATTGTTATCCTTCATAAAGCTCTGGGCCTCTTCCTCAGAAAGTGCTCTTAAGTGGAAGTTCTCAGCCAGGGGATTACACTAAATGGATTCTGCTTTGACTGAACATGAGACTTATTTGTCTGCTCAAGAAGAGAGCTCAGATCAGTGTAAACCAGCTCAGCGTTATATTCAGTTATGCACTTGACACAGTTGATTTTAAAAAAATAAAATCACTGCTTCATTCTCCTGGGGTTCACATGAGAAGGTAAAACATCATTGGCTCGCACAACAAAACAAGGCAAGTGTGTCAGCCTTAAAATAAATGAAGCAAGTCATCATGTTGCCCTGGTCACGGTGATTATGCTGCCTGCACGTTGCACAATGACATTTCCTTCTCGTCTGTGTCGCTGAGTGCACGTGTCACCTTCACAGGCAGCAGAGCTGGGAATCCCTGCTCTGACCCGGGCCCCCATCCTGCAGGGAGCTGCACAACAGGCAACATGTGACAAGCCCACTTCAGGTAACTTAGGCTTTTTGGTGGCCTCATGCTGCCTCTTGCTTTATAAAGCATTGGTTTTGCTCAGAAATGGTGAGGGTGAGATTCAGACAGCACACACATCATGCAAGTGCCCATCTCCATCCGTAGGCAGGCTCAAGCATGTGGACATGGGGGGAATTGGAGCAACCTGGCTGTGTCCTGAGGTGTATGCCTGCCTACTGCAGTGAGCTCTGTTTGGAGAAGTAACTCAGTCTAGTCAGACCACGGTGGCCAAGAGCTCTGGGTAAGGTACTTCAGATTCAGAAATTCAGCCATGTCCCCATGGCAGCACTCTGGAAACCAATACAGAACACAGCAGCTCCCACTAAAATCAGTAATACTATATGTCTCATTTACAACTTAAATGGCAGCACGTAACCACTCCTTTTCTCAGGTACAGTTTCACCTTAGGAGTGATCTTGATTTGGAAAAAAACCCACAAGAAGTAGCATGCATGCTGTGAATAGCAGCAATATGCCTTTCACATTTTTAAATATATTTCATTATCATATCACTGGATTATCTTGTTACCTGCCCTGCTCAGAAGCAGTTAAGTATGATTTTTCATACCTTATACAACAGGAATTCATAATGCAGAGCAATTTAGTAAGTTAGAGAGATCAAATCACAAGCCAGTCAAAGAACTAAACACAAATACAGTGTGCCCCCTACACTCAAAAAAACCACTAAAAGACCCTGCATTACGAGAAACCTGCAAGATCTGCAGGTATTAGAAATAAACAAGCCACTTAAATCCTCTTTCTCTCCTGAGGAATCTCCTACATGCACAACTCATCTCTCAGATTATTGTTACATGTCTCAATAATTCTACAGTTCCGAACTGTGTCTTCAGCTGGCAGGAGGGCTGTCACAGCACGTTACAGTGATGGCAATTAGCTAACTCAATCAAAGAGATTTCCAGGTTTGGCTTTGTCTCCCCTGCCGTGGTTACATGGACTGGGCTGGTGTGCAGCGTTCATGGCTGGTCACTGGCCAATTTGCATCCATCCCCAATTTCAAAATTACGCTTTTAGGTAGGCTTCAAGGTATCCAGGCAACTACTGTCTCCAAGGATAGCTGAATTCAGCTATATTCCCATGTACTTGATATCAAGCTCTTAATTTTACTGTTTCATACACCGGCAAAATCAGACACTCCACAGGACAGGCCTGATTTTCCTTGCCAAATACAACTTAACTCTTCACACTCCCATCTAAGCTTTGCTCTGATTTTCAGCAAAGTAAGTAAGAAACAATTCAGACCCTTTTCTATAAAAACACATTCATAAACTGTGGACATCCATGATGAGGAATGGCTTTTTGAAGTCTTAATTTCTCTGTGGTGTGTGCAATCATACCAGTCATATAATATAAATACAGAAGCTTACTTTAATAGCTCCAAGCTCAGCAGGAGATGAGAGAACAAGATCAGATCCCAAACCTTTGTCCTTCACAACAGCAGTCTGCCACCACTGTGAGTTTTATCAGCAAATATTCTGCTTCCCCAAACTCCCTCGGCTGCCAAAAGCCTCCAGTAGGTAGAGTAAGCTTTCCTGGGAAAAAACAACCGTCTAGGATAGCGGTACAAACCGTGATTTAACCATTGCAGCCCCTTTTGCTAGCACAGCTATGCTACTGCAGGAAGAGCTACATCTGTCCACAGCTCCCCAAAGGGGATCACAGCCTGGAGCAGGGAAATCGAGGAAATCTTACAGGTGTGGAGGTGCTCCTCTGTAAAGCTGCTGCCCCGAGACTTCACCTTCCCCAGGTCTCCGTGGCTGCTCAGCAAACGATTCTGCCTCTTCTGCGAATCCATCCTGGAAAGCCCGCGGGATTTTCCCATCTCGCCCTTTCCACGTTCAGGCCCCCGGGAACGGCGCCCACACGACCCTGGCGCTCACACCGGGCGCTCGAAAAGTGTTTGACCTTTTGATACTGACGAAACAGGAACACACAGAGAGTTTTCCGACAGGACAGCGGGTCCTGGGGTGAGGAGCCGCTGGGACCCCGCACCCCCGCCTTCGCCCGCGGCATCCTCTCCGAGCCCCGAGCCCACCCCGTCACAACCTCCAGGA
>VXBQ01009297.1:413491-498610 GCA_013400175.1 Phainopepla nitens | reverse complement strand
GGCGGGGGCTGCTCCGGGCGGGGGCCTAAGCGGGGGGCGCCGGGCTCCCGCCCAGGCCTCCGACCCGCGGGGCCCCGGCCGGCGCCGCAGGCGGGAGGGGCTCGCTGGCACCTGGTGTGAGGGCTCGGGCAGCTCTGCGGGACGGCGGCCGTGTTGTGGGCAGCTCCGTGCGCTCTGTGCCCTGCGCCTGCCCTGTGCCTGCAGCAGCACCGAGAGGGAGGGCGAGGGGCTGCCCTGAACCAGGGGCTGCTCGGAGTTCTTCCTCAGGATTTCAGGCGTCTCAGGGCCCATTAAGTGCTGCCAGTTCGCAGGGAAACTTGGGGGTGTTGATGCTTCTTGAGCTGGGATTATGTTGGAGAATTTCTGGGTAATTGTTCTGGGGTCTGGGTTGGTTCTACTCATAGAAGTGTTGTAAAGGAGGGCCTTGCAAAGGTCCTCCTCGTAAAGGTCTTGTAAAGGTTTATCTTGCGTTTCCTCTGGAATACTGTTCTTACAACTCAGGATTTGCTGGGGAGTCCTAAATCGACTGGCTTTCTCCCTTGGTTCTTGTAGGGGGAAACTGCAGTGTTTAGAACAATATTTGCTGGATTTGTTTGCCTAAACAAAAGAAAAATACATTCCTTCGATTTCATTAAGGGGGCCCTCACTGGTTTCTTGCACAGTGTCTTATGCATCACAGGGAACAGTTTATAGTAGTACTTCCAGGCTTTCTCTTATTCAAATGTTGTAACAGCTTTAGCTACTATACCTGTACAATTTAAAGCAGTACGTTTCTGTAGCAGTGATACAGCCTTAGGAAGGGTGTAGGAGGGAGTCTTAAGATCTCCTGGTGTATGCTTATTGGTATAAAGATATTTTATACTTGCTGTTAGTACTGTTCTGACAAGCAGTGTTAAAAACATATTAAAAAATTACAACGTCACCTTTAATTGATGGAGTTATGTTGGCGTAAAAATTTGGTTAGCCAACATTTAAATTAGTGGTGTGCAGACCTCTAATAAACTTGTCACTATGTAACTAGTATAATTTTTAATTGAATAGTTTGATGTAGATCTTTGTTTGTGTTTTTTTATGAGAGCTTAAGACTGAAGTCTGAGTATCAAAGTTCAGACTATAAAGGTGTCTTATTGTAACTCTGCAGGTCTGGGACTGTCTCAAATAGTGCTTACACAGTAATGTTACACAACTTTTTATGAAGATTTTTTTCCCATAAAAATCACCTAGAGCTGTCTCATAGTATATCCAATGTAGGTAGGCAAAATAAATACACAGTTGGTGAAATAGACAGTTGATGTTTTGCGTGTACATGTATTATTGGCCTGCTATGAGATTAGAAATTTAAATTGAACAATACTGTAGAAAGTGGCATTATAACAGAAATAGTGAGGCCCATTATTCGGAGAATAACTTTTTGTGAGGCACAGCAGAGTTCTGCCTGCTTGGTCTTCTTGGAAGTGCTTAACTGAGGAACCAGCAGATGTATTCTGTACTGCTGGATTGGTATTTATCAGATTGGAGGGAGGATGTGAATACTCCAGTCACGGCCCGAGCACAGCTGTTAGCCCTGTGCAAACAGCAGTGTTCCAGCTTGTGCTTGTTGACTCCAGCACCCAGGTGAAAGGATGACATGGACACTGCAGTGGGACTAAATGAAAGGCAGCAGCTCTTAGAAGTAGTAAATACAGGTATGGATGGTTTCCAGTGCCCAGATGTAGGATTCTGTACCTGTACCTGTGGTGTGTCAAATCTTCTGTTTGGTTAGGGGAAAGGTGGGGAGACTTCACAGAGATCTCAGGATGCCCATCCAGAAATGAGATTCCATGTCCCATTTTTCTGCCCATGTACACAACTGCTCTGGCTCCTCCCAGGGGCTGTGGCCAGTCCAGCTCAGCACATGCCATGGCACAGGTTCCTGCAGCTGGGGCCTGCCTCCTGCCTGTCCCTGCCAGATGCAGCACTGCTGGCTCCCTCAGTCTCACCAGTGTCCATATGGCCAGAGCCTCGTGCCCTCAGGACAGAGGTTTCCTTCCTTGGACCGTCTTTGTCCTGGATGTGGGACACCACCCTGCCAGTGTTCCTTGGACTGCTGAGAGCAGTCAGCCTCTCTTACCTGCTCTTACGTGAGCTGGCTGATCAGCACCTGTAGAAGAGGTGTCCTTCACCTTCCCTGTTAGAGTTTACTGCTTCATCTCATCCTGAGGACAGTGGGGTGCCCATGGATCAAAGCAGAGCAGTACGCTGGTCCATTTTGCTCTGAGCCATCTTCACTGCCTGTACAATTCTGAATGATTTAATGAATTTAGAACCGTGTGTGGTAATCGAGGCAAGCGTGTGATTATCTACGTCTTTATCCAGAGCCAAGTGCTAGCCTGTTCTCTATTTACATTATCTATTACATTGTCCAGTTTGTGTTCTCTGAAAAATACTTCTGTGCTGATAAATACATAATTTCTTACTGCTAACCTCAGCTAACAGGAAGTTGTAAAATCTAATACTACAAGAATTTCATGTCTGACGCTGTCTCCTGTAATGTTAGTGTACTTCATGACATTGTTATGTGGTGTTTAACCCAACAAGCTATTCTGCAAGGCCAGCTGTTTATACATGTGATCTGTGGTGCATATGCATGTCTGTAGCACTTTGTTGATGTTAAATAGTTGAGGTTTGGTTGTCCCAGAGTAAAACTTTGGATTCTTGGCATTACGCTTCGGATGGAGTAGTCAGAGTGCTAGACAAGATGGTGCATGATTTTGTTTCCTCTCCTGGCTTACCAGAGATCCCTTTGAACTAATACTTTAAATCATTTTTAACTAGAGCCATGAAAAAATATTCAAGAATATGAACTGCTCTGAGAACACGGTGTGAAATTTATTATGTAGCTCTTGATATTTTACTCATGTTATGGTGCCAGTGCAAATATGCAGTATGAATAGTGCTTCTGCCCCAGACCAGAGTTAAGAATGCTAAACAACTGGCTGCTTTATGTTGTCCTTTTTTTATTTGGAAAAGCCCTGATTTTTTGTGTTTCCTTCACCTCTCAGGTTAGCATGAATTACCATTATATCTACAGCAGTCTTCTGGGTAGTTGTGTATTGACCTTCAGCCTGCATGCAAATACTGAAATGACTTTATCCACTAAAAGAATGTTATGGAGGGTGGAAAGCAACTTCAGCTTTATGTTGTGATTTTTTCCCTTGGATTTTATATGTCAACAGACTCTGTAAGTGTTTTTGTTCTGTTCCACTGCAGCCAAGTGGATTTCACATCAGTTTGAAGCAGAAGCTTACAAACATCCTGACTTTCATAGTTTGTGTGCCCAAAAACATAGAAACTGCTGTGGAAAATAAAATGTAGTTGAAGGACATGTTTGTTTACATTATACAGAAACTGTGGCTGTTTACTTTCATTGTTTTTGTCTTTGCTTTAGACTTTTTTGGTAGCATCCCTGTGTGCCATCGCTGTTTGTGGGTTAAGATGCAGTTCTGTGTCTTTGTAAGTTTTTGTTGTAATTAACATTTTTCTTACCAAACAAAGAGAAATACTCATGATTTTGCGTTTTAAGCTTTAGCCATGTGTTTATTGAGTACAAGCAGTAAAGCAGCCATTTTTAGGTGTCTTGTGTTTCCTTTGATGGATGGGGTCCAAGGGGGGATGATCAGGAGCAGAACTCCCCTGGCACTGGTGGCACATCGAGGGACAGGAGTGGCAGTCGGGTGCCCGAGCCTCTGGGGTGGAGCTGATGTCAGCAGGGCCCTTGGGAAGGGCAGGGACTGAATGCAGTCAGTGTAAAGGCCTAGACTTTGTGGAGGTTGATACTGTTTTAGAAAAGGCTTTTACCTGTCACGTGCATGAGAACTTAACAGGCTTTTCCTTGAGTCCTGCCTGAAACAAAAGCACAGATGTCACAGTGTTCAAATTCCTTTACTTAGCAGTGAAACTAGCAGGAATTGGATCATCTGTATCAGTGGCTGGGAAGGGAAAGGTGCAAAGCAGTTGCTCACTGAGGAGTGGCAGGGTGAATTCCTTCCTTGGGGGCCCCAGGGAAGTTTGGGCAGCAGAAGTCATCGTGTCCTGCTTGTCTCTCTGGTGGCCACATGGCACCTTTGAGCCAAGTCCAAGAACAGGGGATCCTCAGCTCTCCAGGCCAGGCAGTGTGGGACAAAGGTTGCTGCTGTTTCCCATGAGCGTTACCCAGGAGAGTGGAGGCCTCATTCAGCTTTTAGCTGTCCACAAAATGTTGATGACCAGTGTGCAGAACTTGTCTTTGAATCTGGGGTGACTAAAGACAGTGCAGAAGATAAAAAAAAAACAAAAACAATGTTGTAGTCGGAGTTGGTAGAGAAGGTTTAGCATTTTTTGTTCCCGTGACTAGGAGAAAAAAAATTCCTGGGGAAATAAAAGTCCAAGTATTTTATTTTTTATTTGTAGTTTTTCACTGAAGTATTTGATCAAGGAAAGAATACTGAATTAGAATATTCAAACTTGGTGCTTCATGGTAAGAGATGAATCTTCATTTGAAAATCAAAGTTATAGAACCAGATGTTAATTAGAATGAGTGTAGTTTTATGAATCTACACAAGGTAGCTTTTCATTAGAAGTTATTCTATGTTTTAAAAGTAAGGTTATCTGTCTTGTGACATCCTTACTACGAAAGGTAGCTTGGATACCACACAAACTTGATCAAAGACTTGCAGAACTGATTTTTCCCTTTTCCTCTTAATTCAAGAAATACGCCTACAAATTAGTTTCATTTGCTTTCCATTGGTTTTCATTTGTATATATAGGTATGACATATCTGTTAAATAAAATTCTGTCTTCCTTTTTAGCCTGTGTTAAAGTTGAGATGTTTTAAGTGGATTGTGTTGCATTACAGTGAGCACAATTTCAGTGTCAGGTATTTGTTGCCTGATGACTGTAGGATTAAAGGTTATGTGCTGCTCTGTATTGCACTTAAAAAATAAATAGAGTATTAGTGCTCAGTGTCTAGAAATAGCCCTTAAAAGTGCAGAAGGTTTGGAACCTTTTCCTGCTTGAAGAGTGGGTTTTTAATGTGCTGGAAGAGGAGCTATAATAGGATAATAAAAACTCAGCAGTAATTCCATCTCTTGCTCTCCTGCAGTAGGCCTGCAAAGAGTGTCCAGCCACTTAGGACGTGGAGTGTCCTGTCCACATTGGCAAGGTTATGCAGAAGCATTCATCAAATATAAACAAAGGGCTTTGGCACTTCTTCACTAAAAATAAACTCACATTTGACCAGGAAAAATATAATTATTCAAGTAAAATATTATGGCTGAACAGTGTGATTTATTGCATCTTATACCTTGCTGAATGTTGTACTGATTAGTGTAATTAGCTGTTTGATTCTCTGCAATTTCAGTCTTCTTTTAAAAAGGTTTCATGTTGTTACTATCACTTAGAGAGCTCCAGGCTTGGGAACATCTCATGTACATATGTAGAATTTAAATTTTATCGTAGAAAGCATTTAAGCTGCAAGATTTTGATGTAACAAATTGCACTCTTCTTTTATGTGACAAGATGCAGAACACACCATCTTTTGTGGTCCTGGGCATCCATGGTAAAGCCTATTTAAAGCCATTCCTTGGCTTTTTGGGGGATGTCACTGCTTTTGGAGTTCACCCTTGCAGGAGCAGGGCAGAACAAAGCCTCCTGAGGTTTTACAAAGTACTCACTATTAAAAGTGCAATGCATACTTTCGTGTACATGTTTTTTAAAAATCAAAATACTAAAGATTAAAGGCACCAGCTTTGTCAAGAAAAAAAAATAAAAGCTAAGGTAATTAAGTATGGCTGCCTTATATTGCAGCTGAGTCTGTGGTGATGTAGCAGTCTGGCTGTTTGGAACTGGTTAGAGGAAGCTGGTAATTGATAGAGAAAATTAAATTTAGGATTGTTTCATCTTCATTTGGGATTTCATTCAGTGTTTTGTTTTCATATATCAGAGTTTACAATACATTTTAAAAATCTGCAACTAAAAATCCATTAGTCATTTCTGGAAGTTGTTCCACACGGCTTTGTCAGTGTAAGTGATTTTTGTGGAAGTGTGAGCTCGGTGGTGCCAGGTGCTGAATGTCTGCTGTGGACAGATGGGGTGCACAGGAGCTGCTCTGCTGCCTCGGCCTTCACCTGCAACCAGGTCTGAAAATCTCAGTTTCAGAAATGTGTTTGCAGCCAGGGGTCCAGTGGGACAGACTTGGTCAAGAGACTGAAATAAAGAAGCAACACATAATAGCTTTAAAAATGCCGTAGCCTAACTAATATCACTCTGAAGTCCACAGTCTGAGCTAAAAACTTGGCTTCTGTTAAATGTTGTAGATACTGGATGATTTTGGATTGGAGATGATTGTTTCATTAAGGAATTCTTAAGCTAAGGGTGTTGTTTTATTTAGTATATTATGTGGGTATCAGTTTAAACCAAATGTGATGCTCTTGTATTTTTTTTCAATGGTGTAACTCTGAAGCTTTTCAATAGTGTAACTGTTCTTACAAATAAAAGTGTTGACACTTGTCATCAAGCCACAGAAAACTGATCCTGACTTTTAGGACAGATGAATTGGTGTTCTGAAGCATTAGTTCTTTTTTGTAATGATAAAGTGATTGAACACTAATTATCCTTTGGAATTAAGAGCATGAGCACATACTGCTCCTAAATCATTCTTTCTTTGGCTGAATTCTATCATGTCTTGGGATTTTTTTTTTTTTGCCCTTTTTCTCCATATTCCCTGAGAAGGAAGGAGCTGTTGAAATTACAGTTACAGTAACGAACAGAATATACAAGTTTTGGTTAAAATACAAAGTAAACTAAAAGTGAAATATTTGTGCCATGTAAGAAATCCCAATCCTGACTTAAAATTTTGTCAGAACTTTAATTTATCGAGTTGTAATATTGGGAGTCTTTGCTTTGACTGTATTGAGTGAACTGCAGAACTGAATTTGGGGGTAGTGCAGGAGCTGTGATTGCTTTCTCCTGATGAGCAGTTTTGTGTAACTCATACCCTTGAAATCCTGAGTGTGCTTCTCCTCATCAGAAATATCCTTGGGAATCCCTCTGTGCTGATAAGCAGCAAGTCTGCTTTCAGTTCTGGGCTAGACCAGGGCGGGACTGGGTCTGGGCAGGAGGCCTGGAATTCCAGAGCTCTCGCCTTGGCTACTCACTCCCCCGCCTGCCTCAGGCACAATTCGCTTTTTGATTTTCCTTAGCTTCGGTTGCTGCACCTGTGAAATGGAGACAATGCCTCCTCGCAGGAATGTTTTGCAAATTATGTAGGTGGAGCTGAGAACCTTCAAAGTGAAAAACCTCTTTAAAGGAAAAGAAGTGTTGAAGGTATTTCAGTGTTTTCATTTTCATCCTGAAATGGATGACCCGGCCTAGTCCCTTGCTGCCATCAAGAGGCACCTCAGGACACCCGGTTCCAGGTGTGGCCCAGGTCCTGCAGCAGCTGGGACCAAAAGGACACCAGCCTGCTGCTCAGTGGTGCTGAACTGTTCAGTGGCCTGCTCTGCCTCACCTCTGGAGGAACTGGAGCCGATATTTTGATATCCTGATTGCTTGGGAAGGTTATAAAGATACCGATTTAGAAAACACTAAGAAACTGGTTTTTATTTACTTGTATGAAACTTGTGGTTTTTTTGTCCAGTAGACATTTCTAGTTACAGTATTGTCTGTTTTCACCAGAACAAGTTGAAATCATCACAGAAGGATAAAGTGCGTCAGTTTATGGTCTTCACACAATCTAGTGAAAAGACAGCAGTGAGTTGTCTGTCTCAAAATGACTGGAAGTTAGATGTTGCAACAGACAACTTTTTCCAAAATCCTGAACTTTATATACGAGAGAGTGTTAAAGGATCACTGGACAGAAAGAAGTTAGAACAACTATATAACAGATACAAAGGTGAGTACCCTGAACTTAAAGCTCATTTCCTACCTGTATATTTCTTACTTACAGTGTATTGGTGATGCTGTGCTCTTGTGCTGGGAAATCTTAACTGACTCTTTCAGCTTTGTTTTTCTGTACTAAGAATAGAATTAGAAGGGAAATATAGGTAGGTTTCTGCTTCACAAGGATTACATGCAGTTACTTTATGTGCTCTGAATGTATCCACATTTATAGGACCTTAGGGCCTGAGCTGGAATTGTGTGTAAAGTGAGTAATTGTAATGGTTAGCGAGGATTTTAGGTAAGTCTCCTGGGGAAGGCACATCACACAGGACTTGATCCTGACAAAGGAAATGATTGCATACTAGGGATGGGTTCTACCTTACTTTTTATTCAGCTTGTTCTTATTATCAGGTAATTAGAAACAGAGTGTAAAAGAAAACAAAGTCGCTGTATCTGTTGTATAGCCAGTGTTCAGCTGATATCCTGCCGCATAGAGTGGATTCAGTAGAGCAGAACAAATCCTGTGTTTTAGCACTTAATCTAAAAATGAGTGCTCTGTTTTCTGTCAGTTTTCCTATGTTTTATGTATATAATCCAAACACCGTTTTTGTGAAGTCTCTGTTGGCTTGCATTAGTAGATCTTTGTTATCACAGTTGAAATGTGAGCATCTCACTTAGACCAGATGCTGATTCCTTGGTGGAAAGAGGAGTGGGCCCGGCTGCTTTGGAATCGCTGAGGGGGCACGTAACTTCCCCCTGGAGGTCCCCATGGCCAGCCTCCTGCAAGCTGGAAACCTCATTTGTGCCAGGAGATGCCTAAATCCGCTCTGGGGTAGCCGTGGAGGGGCAGATTTGGGTGTTGGTACAGCCTGGAAGTGAACTCTGCAGGATGGCTTCTAATGGAGCACAGCTCATCAGTCTGACCAGGAAGGCCAATAATTGAGTGTGCTGGGGGGAGAGAAGCACTGTGCTCTGTAGGGAATGAGTCAGAAGATCCTGCATATTATTAGCCAGAAAACAAATGTTTGTGGTGCTTTTGTCTCTCAATGAAAATAACATGAGCTTCATTGTATGGGAGGCTCTATTGCAGTAACTGCCTCAATTGTTAAAGCTTAACCATTGGGAACAATAATTTAATTTTGTTTTTAAAATACTCTCTTACAAGGGCTGATCCCAAAAACGACTTCTTGAAAATGTTTCCTTGTCTTAAATATACTTGTTGAACAAATTAGCTTTTTCAAATATCTGTTTTCTTGATACTTACTTTTATGTCCCAAAGATCCTCAAGATGAAAATAAGATTGGTATAGATGGAATTCAGCAGTTCTGTGATGACCTAGCTCTTGACCCAGCCAGCATCACCGTACTCATCATCGCATGGAAATTCCGGGCTGCCACACAGTGTGAATTCTCAAAGCTGGAATTCATGGATGGAATGACTGAGCTGGGGTGAGTGCTCCCTGAGAGCTACATGGTGACAGTGTGATCCAGTGTCTCCTTCTGGGGACTTCTCAGTCTTGGTGTCCTGTCTGAGATGGTTTAGAGGCCAGCATTGCTTGCCTGCCTCTGGAAAACGCAGCCCTGCCTTGCTTGTGTGAGGGTTGTGTGGTGCTTGGCACAGAGCTGCCCTGGCAGGTAGAGCAGGGGTGTTGGGCACACCTGGGGTTTGTCTGCTGTGTGAGAGTGCAGGAGCCTTTATCACATTTTCCTAAAAATTTTGTAGATTGTAGAACCTGATACATCAGGTATATGTGCAAATGCAATGGGAAGAAATAACAAATAAATGAAATTCTTGTAGAGGGGCAGACTGATTAAAGGTTTCCTGAATTCTGTTTTGATAATCGTATTGTATTCTACAAACGGTTTATAGATTTTTGTTTAACTCATGTTTTTATGGCAAAATTAATAATAAATAAATAAACAAACAAATGTGCTTTTTAAAAATGCAGATGTGACAGCATAGAAAAACTGAAGGCCCAGATTCCTAAAATGGAACAAGAATTAAAAGAGCCAGGAAGATTCAAGGATTTTTATCAATTTACTTTCAACTTTGCAAAGAACCC
The DNA here is from genome assembly GCA_013400175.1 of Phainopepla nitens. NCBI lineage: Eukaryota > Metazoa > Chordata > Aves > Passeriformes > Bombycillidae > Phainopepla > Phainopepla nitens. The sequence continues at coordinate 488,652 of VXBQ01009297.1, read as the reverse complement.
TGGACAGAAAGGTTTAGGTATGTATTCTAATTCATAAGCATTTGTTCATAAATATTGGGAATGACTAATTAAAGCAGTAGATGAATGTATTATTGTGATCCAATAAATCTGAAAGATAATCACCCTTGGGATAAAATACATCTCTGGGTTTTGAAAGATAGATGTCAATTTAAGGTATTCAAATTGATTATTAATAAAGGCTACAGAATTTTATGAGAGAGGGTTTTATCTTTCACTCAGAGTGAGTGCAGTTCTCAGTAAGCACAATGGATTATGGTCTTATATTAAAGACATAATTACACCACTTACAATTTGCAGCACTGAACAGATTAATTGAATTTTTACTTTTAGGATAAATTGAAGTTGTAGAACCATTTTCTGTGTAGGCACATTTGTACAGTCCCTTGTAACACCAAAAGTGCTTGCAAATGTCTTAGCAGGATAGAACTGGAAGGGTACAAATGGATTCCTGTGTTCTGGGCCTGGTGTCTGCTGGTGCCTACCTAGAGAGTTTTTTCCTCCTTACCTCACTGAAGGCTTTTTTTGTCATTATTTCAGAGTTCACATGCTGAGTGTGGCTTTGGTTGGTGTAACAGGTGGAGTGGAAGAATAACTTATTAAAAATAATTTCAGAACACCACAGTTTGGATGGGATTAAAGGAACAAACTGTAGCTCTGTCTATTCAAAACAAAAAAAAAAAAGAGGGAATAAAAATTTCTTTCGAGCAGTGACATTAAACAACCAGAATGTACATTCATTTCTCTACAGAGTGATTTGGCTGTTAGCCATAACTAGCATTTCATGATCCTGAAACTTCTTAAGTTTATTGTTCTGGTTTTGAGAAGTAGTAAAATATGGAAAGGCTGGTAGGTTCTTCCTTAGCACCTTGTGAATTTGTTTTTCTCAGTAATGAAAATGCTCCAAACTGGCTGCCACTGGACAGCTTTGCATTCCCAGGCTGTGTAAAGATGAGCTTTCTGCTTTAGTTTTATTGGCTTTTGTGTACAAACTAACTTCTGGCTTAAAATGAGTATTGAAAAATAAGTAAATAAGCAAAAGCTCCGTGTCCTTCTTTGGCATCTTACTGTATCTTGTTTGTTTTCAGTGGATTGTGAATTTCATTGTATCCAAAGGAGCTATAAGTGTGCTAAACCATCTGAAAATACTTGTGCATGCTTGTAGTTGTTTCTGAATCATGCAAATAAATGAATAGGGTGATTTGTATTTCTTGTAGAAAGTCATAATAATTTCTTTAGGCTGCTGCAGCAAGGCAAATGTGGACAGCAACTGAATTGTGGGATTAATTTCCCAGGAAAACTTATTCACTTGTTTTACTTCTCATTCATCATAAAGTTTCTCTGTGCAGGTGAAGCTCTAGCAGTGGCAGACAAGTATACTTTTCTGAGATCCATATAGCATATACATAGTGTAAGATAGGTTTTTTAATTGTTTTTGTTTTTAACTCCGGGTCTGGAAGTGATGCAGAACTGAGCTTAAAGTCTGGATGTTTACCAGCCCTTTTGGTGCTCATAAATACACAGTTCTAGGCATGAATTTAGAACAGGGCAGAATAATTCTGGAAACCCTGGAGCAAAAGAGTACTGGAAGAAATACAGAGCTGCAAAGTAAGTGCTGCTAGTTAGGCAATTAATTTTGATGTGTCTAAATAACTGCTTGTAGGAACTTGCAAATTGATTTTAATGTATATTGGCCTCTAATCTTGCAAACATTGTGGAGTAGTTCAGGCACAGTTCTGGAAATATATTTCCTCTGCATAATTCCTTACTACTGTGTAAGTACTGTGGGTGTCTGAAAAGTTCTTGTGATATTTGCATCTCATTGGAGAATACCCTGGAGCTGCTGTTCATCTCCAACATTGTTTGCTTCTCTTGCATCTCTCTGGATAAAATTTAAAATGGAGGATGTATTTTGAGACTCTTATATTTGATCCAGGAGGATTTCACTGAGCATTCTCATACTTAAAAAACCCTTAAAATTATATCTTTACCTTCCAGTTTTGTTATTTCATATAGTTTCTTTTTAAAAATGTAGTTTTTCCCAAGGCATTATGTCATCATCCTTTACATGTTTGGACTCATACAGTGAGTTTGAGGTTGCAGCATCCTGAGATTTAGCTTTTAACAGCCCTTGCTTAACCACAAGAATTATCTCAAAGTTGTATAAAAATGTCAGAATGCACAGTTTATAGTGATTGTTTACAAACCACTGCAACATGTGTGATTTGATGACTTTGCCTTTTTTGTATGCACACCATTAATGCAGCACAAGTAAATAAAAGTTTTAGTCTGTTTCCTTGAGGAACTGATCAGCTTCCTCTGAAGTTTGTATATATTATTTTTTAGAAAGGCAGTAGTTTTAGTTGAAAGCTAAAATGCATGGTTTTGTACCTGAATCTCCTGTTAAAGAGAGATTTCGAGCCTCTACAGTCTTGAATGAGATGTCATTTTCAGATACAGCTTTATTTACTGAGGAGTTGTGATTTCTGTCTAATTTATCTCTGCTTCTTGAGATTCAAACTTACACTTTTGTCTGAAATCAAACCTCTTTGCAGCTGCTGGAAAATCCTTCACACATTTTATTCTGTGCTGTGGTCAGGAGGTATTATAATGTGACTGTGCTGTTTGAGAACTTTTAATATCAGATGCTAAAGAATTCAGAAATTCCCCATCAGCTTCTGTTTTCCCTCCAGCAATGCAGATTTCATACTTTGTTTTGTTTGCTGTTGGTTTCTCCTCCAGGATCTACCTCCCTGGATTCTTTTAGATACTTGGGCATTCTTGGGGAAGGAAGGGGGGGTGGTTCTTGGGTTATTGGTGTGGGGTTTTTTCTTTTTTTCCTGAGGTGTGCAGTTGATCCTGTGCCTTCTCCCTCTGCTTCCAGAAGGGGATTGTTTCTAGAAGAAATTTGCTAGATTGCCAGATATTTCAGAGCTTTTGTTAAAAAGAGCCGCTTACCTAGGCAGCCTTTTGGGCTCCCTGGGTGCTGTCCAGGGGCTGAGGATACCGAATTTGCTAATTCCCGCTGAGGGGTGTTTGGTGCTGCAGCACGGAGCAGTTCCCTGGCAATTCCTGGTAGTGCGGGTGGCCCGGGGCAGAGCTTTGGGTTCCGGATGTCTTTCTGTGCTCGCCGGCTCCTGTCCGCCCCTCGTGGCGGCTCAGCCTCTGCCCTTCCCCTCCAGCCAGAGCAGCCGGGCTTTTGGACAGCCACGGCGCTGCTCTCGCGGCTGTCAGCTCAGGCTGCACTCCTTCCAAACGGGCAGGAGTTTAACAGCAGGCTTTGAAACAAGGGGAAGAAAAATAAAAGCCAACCCACCACAAAAAAAACACCCAAAAAATGAAAAAGGTCCCAAACCAAACCGGCCAAAAACTACCTCAAACTACCAACAAAAAAAACCCCAAACAAAAGCAAAAACTCAACCCAACCAAAACAACACCACACAACTCTGTCTTCTGTCTGCTCAAGGACACTAGCTAAAGATTCTTTTTCAAAAGAAATCTCGATTGCAAAAAGGAGCACTTGACAAAAGCCTTGTTACAAAGGCAAAAGCTGTAATAAGGTTGCCCTAAAAATGAAAGAATTAAAAAGTTGGTTCTATCTAAGTTGTATTTTATACATTAAAGAAAAGAAAATCTCAGTACAAAATACTACAAATTTTCTTTTCAAGCCAATCGCATCTTTAACTGCTGACTTTTAACTAAAGTATTGTTAGATAGGAAAAGAAATGTTACATATGAAATATTCTGGGGGGTTTTGGATATGTTAGGTAATAATAAGGGCAATTTTCAGTTCTGTATAATATAAAATACGTGTGTAACACTTTATTTATGGTTGCCTTTTTGTAAAGGATCCATGAGTATATTTGCATTAGTTTAGTCTTTTCACATTTATGGATACGTGGTTCCTCCTGGTGTTAGATACTTGTGGAGATTATATATTTGATATGTATATCTCTAAAAGTAATATATTTTAATATTACAGATTTAGAAATGGCCATTGCCTACTGGAATTTAGTACTTAATGGAAGATTTAAATTTCTAGACTTGTGGAACAAATTTTTGTTGGTAAGTTTAAACCTTTACATAATATAGACTGCAGTATTTTCAGAACTTGGAAGATAAACATGTTTAAATTACTGAGTAAATGAAATAGATTGTCTTAATCCCAGATATTCATAGTGTGTACAAGAGAAATATGTTTTGGGGATATGGATGTGTCTGAGACAGTAAAAATGAATGTATGATAGGGTTTTAATCTATTTTTTCTAAAATATAAATTTTCCACCTCTCCAAACAGGAACATCATAAAAGATCAATTCCTAAGGATACCTGGAACCTTCTTCTAGACTTTAGTACAATGATAGCAGATGATATGTCTAACTATGATGAGGAAGGTAAACATTGCCATTTTCTCTCATTAACTTCTAACTGTGTTTTGTATTACATTTATTACTGTGTATCTGCTTTGGCACAATCTCAAAACCAGCTCCATTAGAGTATTACTGGTGATCAGAAGTCCAGTTAGAGCTGCTTTAATGCATGTTGTAATAATCTCTGTAACTGATGTTTTAGAAAAGAAATGCTGAAGCTTTCATGGAATCGATTTTCTTTTTTTGTTCTGTCTAAGCTCAGACACAAATTCTTTCTTACTGAGACAACCCCAAATTTTTTCTTATTGAGACAAACCCTGCTATATCTCCATATCAAACCCACATATTCTCTGTTGGTGCAGTTCTTGTCATCTTTATCCAACTGATCCATGGTTTGTGCAGCTCCCTGTAGGGTCCTCTGGTTACTGCATTTCCTAGCTGAGAATGTTTTTTTGAGTCTGGTTGCTTCAGTTTATGTGAGGTTTGGACATGTTTTGACGTAGAAGTGAAGCTGGCAGCACACAGGGGTTGCTGCACAGAACTCACTTCCTTCCAAATGTGTTTCTTGTAAACTTTTGTATTGATCTTTCCTCTTCAGTCCCCCTGCAGCCAAGAACAGCTGATTACCCTCAGCCCTTGGCAGCACCTCAGTTCAGTGAGGGGGGAGCAAACTTCTCCAGCTTCATTTAGTAATTCTGGACTGTCCTCATTCCCTTGTCACTTTTGAGTTAGGATTTTTGGTCAGTTTTTTGTTTTGTCTGGAAGACGACCCTTGAAAGTGATGTGTGTTAACTGGCTTTAAAGGAAGCAGAAATCTTTAATCTGCTTTTAAATTTCAAGCAGGAAAATAAAATTATGGGTTTTTTTTGCTTTAAACTCTGCCTAGTTTAATAATGGAAAGCAAATAGCTTGTCTGGATATGAAGCTTGTGAAGGAATGCCTTGTTGAACCAAGTTCATACATTCTGGTGTTTTCCTCTTTTAGGGGCATGGCCAGTTCTTATTGATGACTTTGTGGAATTTGCACGCCCTCAAATTGCTGGGACAAAAAGTACGACAGTGTAGCACTAAAGGACCCTTCTAGAGTGTACATAGTCTGTACAAATACCTGAAATGGAAAATTGCACAGTCAATTTCTGCTGGCTGGACTGAACTGAAGATCAATCCTCACAATATGGCTGAGGGTTGAGACAAACCTTTAAGGATACATCTTGGACCATATTGTATTTCATTCTTCTACTGGTGGTTTGGGCTTTTCTTCTAGTCTGGACCACTCTTGCCCGTTAAAATTCCAACACTGTGGATTTCATCATGGATTTATTTTTTGTTGGTGGACCATCACCCTAGTTTCATCTCCCATAAGTCCCAGAAGCTTTATAATTATTTTGAGGTTTCTGATTTCCCATAAAGCACAACGCTGATCATCATCAGACAACTGCTGTATGGCATCTGAATTATACAGATCAACATCAAAACAATTTTTAACAGAATCCTTAAATATACACTTGGGGCTAGTTGCAAAGACTGTACTGATAGCACTTCCTGCAAGAGTGATATATTTAAGTGTACTGGGTCCGAGTTTTTTCTGTTCTGGAAAAGTGCAGGTGTCGTCTGAGTTTGAGTCTCTGGTCACAGCAGTGACAGGAATGACCAGGAAGCCCCAGGGCTGTTGGCTGGGGCTCTCTGGTGCCTGGCTGAGGTTTGCTGGTGGCTCAGCTGCTCTGGGGACAGCTTGGGGACAACACAGCTCGAGCACCTGCACCTCGAGGGCGATGGCAGAGCCCGCAGGGGGCTGAGCTGGGTCCTCACAGAACCCTTCTCTAGGTTACTCTCTTAAGAAATCAGATTTCATTACAGTTTTGAAATGCTTATCTGTCTGTCAAAGAGGTTTTTCATTTCTGTGGAAATCAAACACTTGAATATACTGAGTTTGTGTCTTAACCGTTTGCTACACAATACAGTATTTTAAATTGAGACATGTGACTTTTATGGCTGAGGTGTGATGAAGCAAATGGCCCTGTTGTTCAAGAAGCTGGTGAGGTTGATGTGAATCTGGGTTTTGAAACCATAATCCTGATAAGTTCAATCTTCATAACATAGAGGTACTGCCATTATGGATGAAACCCTTTTTTAAATTATTTTGCTGAGTTTTCCTTAAATTGACATACCACTGTGGTTGCCAAATACAGAAATTAGGAGTAAAGCTTTCCCAAACAAGCACAGATCAGATACAAACTTCTACACTGGCTTTGTTTGTTTAAATTATTTTGTGGATCATCACTACTTCTGTCTTGCTGCATTTGACTAAATACCTTCATTTGGATCAAAGCAGGTTTTATCACATGCAATTCTTTAATAATATAAGAGCTCTTTAGCTGCTTTTATGGTCTTTTACTCCTCACTGAGTTACTTGTGAAGAGATGTGATAAATCCTGCTCTGGAAAACGAGCTGGAAAGAACGAGGTCCAGGAGAGGAGACAGACCATAGTTACAAGTGAGAAGAGGGGGTTTAAGTCCATGCTCTAAATAGTGCCCTGATAAGGCCAGAATTATTTCTGAGATGAGTCATTGGTACTTGCACTAGACTGCAGCACGATTTTATGCAGATGCTAAAAGTATTTTAGGGAACAACTGACTATTAAACAGCTCAGATTTTTATTTGTACTCTGTGCAGTTGACCTTAAGGCTGGCTCCCCTTACAGCAGTGCCCTTTTGGCAGATCCACTTGTGCATTTATTCCAAAAATACAGTTCCTCAAAAACATTGCAGACTTTCTCCAGCTACTGGAATTGGCTATGCCAAAAACTGTGTGTTTTGCTGCTTTCAGTATTTCCTTTCTCAGTTTTGTGTAAATAAAAATGGGGACTTGAAATTATGGGGGTGGGTGGGGTGGAAAAAAAAAAGGCTCGACAAGGTTATCTCTGCGTGCTGTTTTCTGTCTTGAGGGTTTTGGTACTGTTTCAGATTGATTAGTTCAAGTATGCTGTGTCTGGAGAGGAGGACTGACTTGCTTTTCATCCCAGTGCAGACTTGTCCCTCAAAAAAGTCTGGGATTGGGCAGTGGCAAAATGCCGTGGTGTTTTAGAGACTCTTCCTTCTGAATGCAAGATCTTTCCAACAAAATAGTGTTGTCATCAGTTTGGTACTACATGCTTATAATTACTGTGTAATTATAAAGAAATACATAAAAACTTTGACTAATTATGTTGCAGAAAAGGGTTATTTGTGCTATCATGGCATCTTAAAAGTTTTTCAAAATGACTGAAGTTCAAAGAAACATTGATTTAACAGGGTGTTGTTCTAAGGACAAAATGCCTGGTTACAGGGAATATTTTGTACTGAAACGTGCTCGGATGTGGCCATGTGGTTTTTTCCTTCATGTATGTGTGTGGTTTTTTTTTTTTGTTTTGTTTTGGTTTGGTTTTTTGTTTTGGTTGTTTTTTAAGACTGCAGCCAGTTGCTTACTTGGATTGCTTTAATTCTTAAGTGCTTATGTCTTCAATTTGATGATCTCCCCACAAATGGATTGATTTAATTTTGCCAAATGTCAAGAAAAAAAAAATGAAGGCAAACATCAAGTTTGTAAACTGTTTTTATACATTAAAATATGTACAAAATTAGAAGTGCCCTGATATAAAACACTTAATCTTGAGATTATATTTAATAAAACCCCATCATTTACATATCTCTGTAAGTTCAAAATGTAACTTCTTACAATCCCTCTCATTACCAACAGAGGCAATAAAGCTCCAGTGAAATTGCCATGACTGAGGTTTGTACTGCATTGCTTCAGTGTATTATTTGTAAAATTTTTTGCTGGAATGTACTTTTAGGGAGTGGGGGGAAAAAAAAGCATGAAATACTTGTGTTCTGCATACAATACAGTTCAGGGCAAGTCTTTCTTTTGCGGGGGGGGAAATCTAAAACCTGCTCCTTCACCTTGGCTGGTGCTTGTTGGCAGCCCTGGGCAGGGCCATGGCCCCGCACGGGAAGGAAAACCCCACACCTGCAGTGGTTCAGATGTGCCCCAAGTACAGCAGTAAACCCACTTTTTTATTGATCAGCCTGTTAATAACTAACTTACGACTTGCCTCAAAGCTGTTTTACAATGAAATCCGTGCTGAGACATCCTTATTTAAGAAAATATAATTTTTTAAACAACGCATTTAATAAACTTTTGTCATTCACACTTTTATTTAAATAATGTTGCCAGACGTCTCTGTAGATTTTATTTGAGGATGGTAAATTGATTGGGTTGGCTTTTAAACAAAATCCAGTGATGCTCTTCAGGCCTCTGAGCTCTCCAGCAGTTGACCACACCATTAAATACTTGATGTAATTACAATTTCATTATCAAAAACAGGCCTCAGCTTTGTAAATATGGAACTGATTTAGTACCAACGTTTAGAGGTATCTGCAGAAATAAACACCAAGAGTTTAGCTCTTGAATAGGCACCTGTACCTCAGGCCCAAGTCTGAGCAGTGAAAGTGTAGAAAACACCGGCTTCTGGAAGTTCACAGTCAGCAAAAGCTGCCTAAATGCAATTTGATGTTTTGCATGAAACTGCCCTTGTTTCTTTTTCAGTTCTGTCTTTTTGGAATACAACAGCTCAAGCGTTTTTCAGTGTTCAAAGGACAACTGGCAGGAGTCTGAGGGATAAATCAAATTAGGGCGAGGAACCTGTGAGGGTGAGAGATGAGGGGACTGTAAAAATTGTGTGGGAGAGGCCCAGGTTTGTTTTTCTTGCAGGTGACTTCTCTCCAGCCCTGCTCCTGGGCCAAGGTGCAGCCAGCCTGGCTTTGCTCTGCCATCTCTTCATCTACCCCTTCTATAATAAAAACAATGACTCAGCTAGAAGTGAAAGTTTTATTTAATAAATATAATTTTCATAAACCATTTTCAAAACAACTACTGATCAAGCTGTACAAGGAGCAAGCACACGGCCTCGCTGTCAGATGAGCAAAAATAACATGAGGCAGCCACAGTGTCAGAGGTCCAAAATTCTTTGTATTACTTATTGCTCATTTCCAGTGGGCAATGCCCCTAATCTGCCTCAATTTAAAAGGATCAACATCTTTTAAAAGGTACTTCTTGCAGAGATGAGACCATTCCAGTTTTTTTTTCTTCAAAGAAGCAAGCTCAATCCCGCTTCAGTGAAAAAACAGGAGTGTCGATAAGGATTTGTTACTTTTGTACGCATAAAACCTAAAATCTGTCATGGAGACTGCAACTCGGAATTGTAAAAATATATTCTTTGAGATACGAATACGATCCTCCTGCAGCGAGGTGCGCCTCATTTTTAACCATTTTAAACGGCATGCTCCACAGATCACGTTATCCTGTTGTCAAAATGTAAAAAGGGAGAGAACCTGCTGCTGTTTGATGTAACATTTCCTTGAAAACTGCGGCGGAGAGATGAGAAAGCCCCAGGCCCCGGAGGTGCCGCCAGGGTCTGTCTCAGCCACGCTGAGTCCCGCGCAGCTCTTCGCCCCGGCCCCTGCCCTCCGCGGGGACAGCGGCGGGGCTCCGCCGGAGCCGGGCGGTGACAACAACAACAACGTCCCCTGAGGAGCACCAGGGCGGCGCGCACGGCTCTGGGCGAGTCCCGACGCCTCTGGAGCAGCACTGAGCTGAAGGGAGAGAGAAATCCATAGAAAGCAGGAGCCTGGCACGCCCCGCTGCGAACCAGAGCTGGCAGAGCCACGAGAATCCCCCGCACCCCGGCCCTGCTCCTGCTCCTGCTCCAGCCGTGCCCAGAGCAGGAACCAAAGCTGCCACTGGAAACAAACAACAGAAGCAAAGAACGTGCGGAACAACCAACAAATAAAACACTTGCAGCAAAAAAATCCCAGCCCTGAGCTGCAAAGGAGGGAGTCTGGCTGGGAAATAATTTAGGAACAGGAAAAAGGCTAAAGGGCGTCCCTGGTGAAAGGTCTGCCCAGCTCTAGGAATGGCTGCTTTAAGCAGTGACATCTCTCCAACAATCTGTGTAAAAAAAGCAGTGCCGAGGGCAGTGACAATGGGGAGTTATTAGGGAATTCTATCTCGAAGTAAGTGGTTCAAAAGCACATTTTGCTTGAGCACTTTGGAACACTGAATTTCACCAAAATCACAAATATTTACAAGTACAGTAAGAGCAAATAGCACTATGAAAAACAATTTAGGCTGCAGCTTTGAGACACTTCTAGCACTAGAAAATGATATTTAATTCCAATATAGGAGTTACACTATCATAAAAAAACATGTTTGAAAGTATTACCAAATATTTTCAATAAGAAATTATAGGTGCTTAATATGCATTCAAGGTTGCAAAAGCTTTTCTCAAATCATTCTGAAAATGAAAAACCAAAGTTTTCAGCATTCCTTCCTTTGAAGCTTCTGTTCCCCCATCCCTGCTGTAATCTTAAAAAAATACAGAGTATTTTTAAACAAAGTATTTAAATTTTAGTTTTTTTTAACAATTCAGAACATCTCAGGTTTTTTTCCACTGCATCCTCTTAAAAGCATCAGTTTGGAAGCTAAAATTGTTTTCCTAAGTAACAGAACCAAACCCTGTTTTTCCCAGAGGCAGAACTGACCTGCAGAGAACACGATCCCATTTGCTCCCTCAGGGACACTGCATAGTAAAGTGAGTGTACACCACTCTGAGCTACAAACATCTACTACAGGCTTTTATGGATTCAAGGCTAAAAGGTAAATAATAAAACTTTTCCTTCCCATGATAAAGCCTCCCCCACCCGTTCACACTCACAGTGGGAGGTGAATGCCAGCATTACACTGAATTAGCTGAATTTTTCAGTTTCCCTTGTGAAGGACTCTGCGCAGGGCACAGTGAACTGGCTCCTACACTTCAGCTACCAAAGAAATACACAAAAGTCTTTCTTCCTAGAATAGGAGCATTTAAAAAAGATTTGTGACATCAACACAAAACCCCAGTGACTTCCACACAACATATCTGTCACAACAAAAACTCTGCCCTTAAGCAAACCACGTCTATGCTCTTACTCAGTGAGACATTACTGACTTAAGATTTACTGCAAATAGAAAAAGATACCTTGGCCGAGGGATGGATTCTTAAGTCCTTCCTGAATTGTTTAAATGCAAGTTTCTTCGGTAACCTTACAAACACTGGGAAAAGGGAAAGTAGGGGGAAAGGGAGGAGAGGAGATGGAAGGTTTTAAAGAAACACATAACGAGCGCAAATTATTCTTTAAATACACGACTGCTGCTTTTGTGCAAATCTACTCAACAACACTGGTGTGGTAAAAGCCAAAATACATCACCTACAGAGCTGGGCCAGTGGAAATGCTTGGAGCAGGGTTAATGGCAAAGCCTCTGCTCCCCTCACACAACGGGTCAGGGTCGGGGGCAGCACCCACGAAGCACACGGATGGATGAGGGCACACGGTCACACACACTGACAGGACAAGGCTGTGCCTGACACGGACAAACAAGCACTGCTGAAAACTGACACACTGGGGCTGAGGTGTAAAATACAGCTAAACAGCAGATATCTGATTAGAGTAGTAAAATAATTCTGTATTTCCTAGGTGTCTATGGCAGCACGAAGACTCTTAGGAGGAGAAGCTACAAGGAAGAAAATTACTATTTTAAATCCAGGTTTAATATAATTATGAAATATAAAGGAAGTTATAGGAGTTGGTGAAATCCAAGCGTATTTTGCTGCTAGTGCAGATCTGGAGGGGACTGGATGGATGACAATCAGGTTACTGCCTCTCCAGCTGGATCCAGGTTTTCAGCCCTATGTAGTGGGATTAGTCACATGTTCATACCTGCTGCATGAGAAGACAAGGCTCAATTTTAGTGTTTCTTCATCCCCTGGGCACTCGCTGGGGAGAACTAGTGCACACTGACATTTTCAACCTCAAGCTTCACTGCACTCAGGCAGCTGAAGACATGATACAGAAATGCACTACGAACCCTGAATTAAACACTTACTTAAAAGGAAAGTTTGCTGTATTTTGTTTCTTCTTCTTGTCTTGTAATTTATTTTTAAAGCTTCTTAATTTCTGAACTGATTTTTACCTACAACAGTGGGAAAATCCCTTGTGGGCAGCAGTTCAAGTCACTACAAATTCAACAACAAAGTTGCAATGACAATTTCTTTCCTACACAGATGTTGCCTTGAGAATGAGCTCCTGTGAACTCCACGGTACCTGCAGCCTTCAGGTTTGAGTGAAGCTGCCAGGCATTAATGCAAAAACAAAGCTCCTAGAGGAGAGCTGAAATAATCCCAGTTAAAGTCACTGGGCAGGAAAATGAACAGCAGAGCTGTTTACAGGTAAGGAGCATCTGAAGGATCTGCTCCCAGGAAAGCAGAACCTCTTCCTTTGCTTATTGATCTTGGGATGTCAAGAGGGCTACGCTCCCTGGCAGCAGCCCAGATTTACAGCTTTTACCCAGAGCCAACTTTAAGATGGATCTTTACACTTTTAACTGTCTGAGAGGACGAGTATTGCAGTTACTGCTGGGCTGTCACTGTCAGAGGTGACACAGGAGGGTGTCCCTGAGCAGCAGCACTTTTCCCAGCCCCCAGCCATGAACAGCACCGTTCCAAGGCACCCTTGCAGCACCTCCACTGCATCTCCCACAGCCCAGGACAGGCAGTGGGTTCAGCCTCTCTGGCTGAGGGAACAGTGAAGTGTTGCTGCTCCCCAGCCCCACCGTGCAGACACGGCTGTGCTGGGGCAGGGGAGGCACCTGCAGGATGCACCACCCAGAGCTCCAACTGTGCAATTTGTTTTTATTGGCATACTCAGTATCAAAACATTGCCATCGAGGTCTCGGATCCTTCCGATAGACGAAGATAATTAAGCATTAATTATATCTTCAAAGTACAACATGACTGAATATAAATACATGAAAAAGAACAAAACATGCAAAAATTCCCCAACTTTAAAAGGATTAATAATTCAAAAAATTTATGCTAGTGAGACTTCAATCCACCAATTCTTAGCAAATTTTTCCATGTCAGAATCCAGAACTGTTAACAAAACACACAGGGCATAATAAAAGATGACTGGTTTCTGAATTGTACTTTAGGAGAACAGTGAGCTGTTATATCCCTTATTATTCCAAATTACTGATTTGTCACAGTTAACAGTGTTTTTCAAAGCAATGGCTAATATACTGCCGCTTGCACACCAGCATAAATATTTGAATTGCTTTTAACTCTCAAAAATTACTAAAGTGATTGCTTATAGAATACAGTAACCGTCCACAGAAGTAACAAAATTGATTTGCAAACTGTTAAGACAGCATCTGCAAGACAGCTCAAAATGAACGTGTTTTTAAAGGGAAGGGTCATCATGAAAAATACAACTTTTAAAAGTTTCATTGTGGAGATTCAAATTGATTCAAATTGGATCACTCAAATTTGGGAGGAGAAAGATTTCTGTCATTGCCCTACCGGCACATCTCAAGTATTAAATGTAGGATTCCAATCTGCTCATACAGCAACAAAAAGGATCAAATGGTCAGAGGTAAAAGCATTCCTTTAAAAAAAAAAAAAACAAAAACCAAAACAAGTTATTTAGCAGTTTGTAGATATAATTAGAAAAAACCCTGGAAGTGATTGCTGTGCAGATGGGGCCAGGCCAGACAAGCCCTGCCTGGACTCAGGAGGCCTCTGGGCTTTCCTAGGGCAGCGCCGGACACTGAGCTCGCCTCAGCACCTGCTACAGGTGTGTGAGCACCACAGGGCTTCCACAAGGCAATCAAAAATGTCCCTGTCAGCAAGTGGATGAGTCCATTGTGGAGAGAGTCAAGATGCTCCTGTCGTTGGCATAGAAGGGATCCGATGCACTCCATGATCTAAAGTAACAATAAAAGAAAAGTTTGGCTGACTGGGAACTTGTACTTGTACTGGGAGATGAGGAGAAAAGTCTATGAGGGCAAAAGATAAAAGTGTCACGAGAGCAGGCAAATGTACCTCTTTGAGGGACTACTCTACTGATTTCATGTAGGTACCTGCAGTTCCTCCAGACCTTTGGACACAGAGGCCAATTCACACCTGCTGTGTAATTAGCACACAGCTACAGCTATTTCCATCACTATGGATTAAAACAAGCAGAGGTTTTTCTGCCTGTTTTGCAGCTGGAGTTTTAGGGCTGTGCCCGGGGAGGCTGTGAATGCTGCCTGTGCACAGAGGCACCATGAGGCTGCTCCAGCAGAGCCCTGGGGAGCACACAGCCAGCCTAGACACCCGGCACAGCCTGTCCCAGTGGGAAACATCCCCACTGCCTGAACCTGGGGAAGACAAGGTTACCTACAGCCAGGAACCTGTTCCATCCCTTCCTGTTACACTTCCAATCATCAGGGAACCACCCCAGATGTCATGGCTGCTAACCCAGAGGGGCCTCACAATGTCTTTCACTTGAGGACAAATTACTGCTTGGGAGGAAATGCTGTTCTTGGCTGGACAGCATTATGGGACTGTATGGGAAAAGCTGAAGAAGGTGGGAAGGCAGGAAATCAAAACACAGGGAGCTTATCCTCCAAATTAGGCTCTGTCAGAAATCTGCTGTTTCTTTAGAACTGTTCCATCCAGTGCCTTGACACAAGAACCACTGATAGGAGACCCAACAATTCAGCAATGATTCCTACTGTACAAGTAATGTATGTGATCCAGCATTCTTAATATTTTAGTGACTGACAAGTCGACAGACAATTTAATGGAACAGACAGACAAAAATGCATTTTAACATACCACGCCACACATTTTATATTCTAACTGGCTAATGAAGCTATAGAAAATACTTCTCAAATACATTTTACAAGCAGTAAATTAAGCACAAAAGACTACATTCCTGTGGCCCACTACTCCAAGCATTTGTATGACTTTGATTCATCAAAGTTTTTATCAAAATTTGATACGATGTTTGATTTCATGTTATCATATTTGACAGAATATCAGAAGCAGAGAATACAACACAAGCTGGCTACAGCAACATTATTTAAAATAGTGCTCTTCATTCTACAGCACTTGCACAAACAATATATTCATCAGCATCACTTCAATCAACAAAAATAATTTGCAGCTACCTCTTGGTTGAATACTTAGCTGTTTTATAGAGTACAAGTACTCAAAAGACCATCCTGTTGGGGGACTGCACAATCTTCTGGAGATTTAGATAAAAAACAAAGCAGCTCAAGCTCATGAACAAAACCTAAACAATTTTAAAATCACCCAACAGTTTTCTGAATTGTTCCTTCAGCATTTCAAAACTTGTAACTGCTTCATGTGATTTAAGCAATTAGTAATTTAAAAAATGAATAAAGACTTTCTCATATTACCAAGAAAGTGTAAAGGAGAAAATGGTCCCTTGACTTTTAGGCCAGGTTTTAAGTGTCAATACTGAGTGGAAGGAGCTGAAATCATTGGAGAAAATAAATATGACTGACTTTAAAAAAACCACTTTCCTATTTGTACTGTACATAAGTGTAAGTGAAACTGGAAGATTGTTCACAGCAATTTCAACCAGAGGCAGAAGCAAAACCCACAGAACTTCAAGCCCTTAGTGTAGCACCAAGATAGTTTTGCATATTCATTGAACTTAATCCTAATGTCTGTGTTCTCAGAACTCTAAAATTACTTGGCTAGAGGAAGCTTCATCTGAAAACTACATGAGGTAAGCAGAAAAGAAACCTGAGAAAAAGCAGTCTAGAAAAAAAATGCTTAATATTCTGTCAAATACAAGTTAGCTTCAATAAGTACTTTTAAGTTCTTAAGGAAAGAAAATTTGAGTGTAACAAAGAGAAAATTGTAAAACTGCAAATACATTGCAGAAAACAAAACACAGAATACCTACCTTATAAGACTACAGGTTACTAAGGCAATTGTTATCTAACAATCTGCCCTAATTAGATAACAGTAAGTGAAAAGAAGTAGCATGAGAAATTCCTCATTTGGAAAGCATAGTTTTACAGAAAAGTGAAAAACAAAACCCCAGAAAAGTTAGAGCATCTGCTACCAAAATGTTGATTTTTTTAGACCAATTAAATGCTCACCTTGTAGATTAAAAATTCTATTAAACTGTTTATTTTACACATCATGCCCGCTTTCTACACAGCAAGTTTGAATTAAAAATGTACTTAATTGTAACAGTTCATTTTTCATATGGAATGAAAGTTGTTGCATACTCATACCCTAGATTTGTAGAAACATTGAATAAATTTCATAAGCAAGCCAGAAGAGAGAGACTGACTGAAAGCACAGACACCGTGTTCAACACAAGATTTCCAACAGAGATGAGCTACAGACCAGGCAATACCTAAAGGCAGAATCAGAGCTGACAAAGCTGTCAGGGAAAATTACCCACACGAGATTTGATACCCAATGAATGATATCACAACCTTTAACTGAAAGAGACAAAGATCTTCAAATACAAAATGAGTTTCCTTGAAAATGTGTGAAGTTGAGTGTTTTCAGGTTTGCCTTTTGACCAATGAAGGACCATGATATCATTCAGGGACAGAGATTACGATGTACAAAAGACTATTTTTATTTCTACCCCCAAATATTTCCATATTTGTTTGCTATCCCTCTTTGTTTGGAAATGGGGAGATGGCACACGGGAGGATTCAGTGAGAGCTCCTCTCCCAGTTGGGCTGACTGCAAGAGCAGTGTTGCTCCTCAGACATATTCAATTACTCAACGTGCTTACACCCCACTGATGTTTGTTTCACATGTGGTTTGTGAAGGAAAGATTTATTTAGCACATACTTTGGAATGGCACACATGATTTTGACAATATACCTTCTGGAACCCAAAAAACATTGAAAATTCTTAGAACCTGAAGACTCTGTTCTGTCAATCACTCTGATTTTAGAAATAGATTATAAAAGTTATACTATAAAAATATTTCATCTTCATATCAATCAGTGGCTGAAAGATTTAAAGGCTCTCCTCCTAACAATGAAGTTAGATTTAAGGGGGGGAATGTGAGCCTTTTGTATACCTTCAGGAGTAATGCAAGCTCCAAGGTAAATATTTGGAGGTTGTACATCAAGAACCAAAGGGAAAAAGTCTTTTGACTTTACAAACAACTCCTGATTCGTGAAGGCAAAAAAGTAATCATAAAGAGGAGAACAAAAACAGCAGCAAGGCTTGATTTTCTAAAGAGAAGAATGTACAAATCAAGAGAGATTACGACAGATACAACACAAGAGCTCGTAAAGCCAAACTAAACACTTTAACAGAAATCTTTCGAAAACCGTTTTTCCCCTCCCCATCCCAAAAGTAACCACTCAAAAAGAAACAAGAAGCTAATCTTTTAGGATAAAAAAAGTACAATAAAGAGTTGCATTTTCTACTTAGATAAGCAAAACCTGCAGCTGGTTTCTAGACATCTATTGCTGCAGGCTCATCAGGTTCCAGTTTATAGGAGAATCGTCTGCAGCAAAGGCTATTGAGAGAAATGCCACACCTGTTGACCCGGCTTGGGCTACACCTTCCCATTAGTCGTTCCAGCATTCTTCTAACAGATGTGCATGCTGTTTCCCCATCTGAGAAGCAGCACATGGAGTCCAAGCAGTTGATACCTGAACCTGCCTCAGTAAGCTGGAAATAAAAAATATATATAAAACAAAAAAAAAGATAAAAAAGAATAAAGAAAAATCAGTACTCACGAATTGTAGCAATGAAGATGTTACAAAAAAAAAAACTTAGGAAAAGCAGGTTTTCTTTAAGCTAGAGTGTTGAATATTTTTCAATTTTATAGGAGAACTACAATAATAATATTACTGCTTCCTAAGGTCTACATACACTAAAATTTGTTCTTCCCAAAGTTTGAGTGCAGCCTTGTTGAGCGCATGGAAATGGTCTGGCACTGGAAATGAAGTGGTCAGGAATTCCCTCCAACAAACCCCACCGCAGAGCACATGCACTTCCAGCTGGGATGCCTTGATTCCCCTCTGCGGCCTGCAACAATTTGTACCAGCTGAGCCCGATTTTAAGGGAGATTTATCAAGACAAAGCTTCAGGCTGCAGAATACAACACAGCAACAGCATCCCAAGTAATTCTTCCTCAAGTGCACAATGCAACTTCCTAGAATAACTGACATTATGTCACCACCATAAATACCCTTGGCTTGGTACGGAACAAAAGCGCATTCCTGACTGTGTGAACATGGTTTATCCAAAAGCAAACAAGACTGATGTCAAAAAGGTTCAGTTATGTTCATGCTAGCATGAAGAAGAATTCAACATTAGCATAATAAACTCTTTCAACAGCTCATGTTTTGTAGGTGAGAAAGAAAAGGAATAAAAGAAATAAAATGAAAAGAAAGCAGTAATAGATGTATGGGTGTAAGTGCCACCTACCAGTGTACTCCTCTACAGCACTGCTGCAACAACTGCAGCATAACTGGAATCTCCTACTTCTGCAGAGAGAATATCCTAAACTGACTTCAGTAACCAAAGAGAAATAAAAATGTGAAGTGTGGGGATGCTTTTAAATTTAATTCTAAACTCTACATGAGAGCATCCTGTCAAACAAGTACTGAACACAGAGGCAAATCTTAAGCATCCGTTACCCTCTCCTCACACCACTGAAAGAAGAATTTTGGGAGGAGGCACCTTAGTCCATGACAGGACATAGCTCACTTAAGACCTTCCCACAACTTGTCACTGTGACACCAAAGGTCACTGACTGTTGTCTGAAGATTCTGGTTTTGAGCCGGAATTTCTTCCACACACCACCCACAGCTGCCAAACACTGCAAGGAAAAAAAAGAACCCCAAGAGTTCCCTATGGGAATGGTTAACTATGAGTGGACACATTCTCTTTCCTAATCCCCCCAACAGGCAGCTGGACACATTTACAGCTTCACAACAGAAGAACAGCCTACACAACAAAGAAGAGGCAGCTAACAGAAATAAGAGGCTTTTGGAAATAAAAGAGAAAAATCTCAACTGGCAGGACGAGGAGGAACACATTCAGAGCTGGTGTTTGTTTCCATGCACCTTTCCCTGTGCCTGCCCCTAGCTCAGCCCTGTGCCATATCCCCCACAGCCCCTCCAGACCTTCCTGTCACACCACTCATTGTGATGTTCACACAGCTGTCACTCAGCAGCTGTTGGAGTGTACAGGATTCTCCACAAACTGAGCCTCCTGGTCCTGTGGAGGCTGCGCCTCAGAGGCCATGGCTGAGCACAGGCAGAACACACTTCAACTCACACACTCATCTGGGGGGGTCTTTGGGACACAAAAGGAATATTTACTGTGACAATGAACTTCTGTACCTGAGAGGCAGGAGCAGAAGATTTGAAAGTGACAGGTCTGAAAGGGGTTCTGGTTAAAAGACAAACAAAACAAAACACACCTCAACAGAGCCTGAGTCCCTGAACACCTTCATCTGAGGACCACCACAACCGGTCCCAGCTGCAGTGGCACAGAAGATACCAGAATCAGGAACTGCACACTTTGCAGCACTGCAGTACCAGCAAATATGACCTTCAGAGCCACCTCAGACTGTGCTCCTAGAGTTGTGACACAAGAGATTACACAGAGCAGAAGGAATTCCCATTTGGAGGTCAGCAGGCAAACCCCCTGCTGCAGATGGAGTGACCTTCACAGCTGCGGTCATGGCAATACAAAACTGTAACTTCACTCAGGATTTCAAACAGAGTATTTAGTTCATCCATAATCCTCAACCAGACCTCTGAAGTTAAAGACCTTAATGTTCTTTCTGCAGAAAGTCACATTACAGTGGCTGTATGCTGGATCAGATGAACCAGAGCATGTTTTTCCCTAGAATCTGTTACCCTGAGAGCCAGCAGTCCTGGATATTATCCAAAGACTGTCAGAAAGAGGAACCAAGAGTAACCCAAACAAACTTCCAAGGAGCAAACCCTCAACTCTGGATTTTGGAGATCTAATGTCTCTTTTTCAGGAGAATCTCCTTTATTCTTCACAAGTTAGATACAAAAAGCTAGGATCATGCTTGAACCACAACTTATGGGTAAGTTAGTATCACTTTTTTTAAAAATGGCAAATGAGACCTTACATAAGCCTGGAAACAACAATTCTGTTCTGTCAAACTGACAGTTAAGTGTAAAGAAATACTGTGAGAACATTAAGGACAAAAAAACCCAACTAAATTTTATATGTAGATATGCTATTTATCCTTGCCTGGTGAACATGAACTTTTTTATTTACATCCACTGCCTGGAAGGAAGATACACCTCACTCTCTCTCTGTGAAGGACAACCATGGTCATAGTTTTATACCAAAGTAAAACCTGGCATGGCAAGGCAGGAAGGTGTAATGTTCCCTGGAGACCTGAAACAAGCCCTCAGGAAACACAAGGCAGGAGAGACAATGCTTTAAAAAAATTGATGAGAATAGAGAAATACCAGATATTATTAATATTTGGGTGGCAAATAAAGTATGTTCATAAGGTAAGATCTGGAATCTCAATAAACACAATACTTCATATGAGGATGACCCATTGGATGTAATAAATCAAAAAGCAACTGAGGTGCAGAATTAAAGAATGATTCAGCTTGACAAAAAAAAGAAATCAAACCAACATTCTATGATGCAATTTTTTCTTGCAGATACCAAAAAGATGGGTATTTTGGAGATGGCTCAATGACTGTCTTGGTATGATTTATGTAAATAAATGCACACACATTAGGGTACAGTGGGAGTACTACCTAGTGGAGGTAAGAACTGTCGGGTTGGCAAGATGGGTCTAGCAGCTGCCTATTGTCCTCCCCTCTGTGCCTGCTTTCAGCAAAGTCACATGCTGAGCTGACTGAACCCTTTTCTTCCATCTGGAAGGACAGAAAAGCAACAGATCTTATAAAGCATCATGCTTGCATAGCTTTAAAACAGTTACCATTGTTACAAGAACTTGCACAGGTCTGGTCTTGAGAGAACAAGGCATGTTTACAAGGTCAAGAGCCAATTTCTATTTTTGGTGCATCAAATGCAATCTCTCAGAGCCCAAGTGTTAAAAGTGTTTGGCCTTTCTGTGCTCTACAGACTACAACAAGGAAACCCAGCAAATCTGGAATCTATCGAAAATTCTTAGATTTTGGAGTTTTGTTTTCCCCCTTCAAACAGAAAGGACTGTTTCAGTTGGTTTGTCTTACTGCAGGTTACCCATATGCTACAAGACAGACATTTCAACCCAAGATTCAATCACACTGGAAAGTTGGGACTTTGAGGAACGGGGAATGTGTTCAATCCTGTTCACCAAGTTAAGAGCACTGCAGGGTATTTTCCTGAGCCCAGGTATCAGCTACCAACATTCTGATGCCACATGGATATTTTAGAAAATTGGTATGAGATTGTTGTTACTATTCCACAATTAAGTTAAAACCTGCTCCCTGCTGTAAATCTCACTATCTTTAACCCTTAATATACCGTATACCAAAATCCCAAAGAATTAGATTTAAAAATTTTAAAGAAAATATACTGGAATGTTGACATCTAACAACTTCACTGTCATGATGTTTTCGTCATTTCTTTTTCTACTCTTTGTATCAAATGAACCTACAAGTGCCAAATTATTTCACTATTTCCAAGTCATTAGACAAAACTTTCTTCAGGTAAGTACTATGTGCACTTTTGTGACTGAAATAAAATCCAAACTGGCGCATTCTTCCCTCATTTCCTCATCTTCCTGTGATAGATTCTATGGATTAGCCAACAGACCAACATCAAGCTATGCTAACACAATGAACAGGTCTGTAAGGGAAGAGATTACCCTTGACCAAAGTGCAGCACGTGAGGGTGTTCCAGCACACCTCACTAGTGGGACTTCCTGCTTCCACTTGGACAGTTTTCTTGGAAAGCACAAGTTCCTTACAGAAAACATAGGCTGTAAAATAAACAGAGACCTCTCTGCTCCCGACTCGACACAGTCAGGCTGGGTCAGACCTGAAAGCTGTAGGAGGGGAATCCTATGGAGCAGGAGCTAGAGTTAAAAATACAGACAAGGAATGCAGGCCATATTGCCAGGGCCTGGAGCTGGAGTTCTGGAGACAGCTAAAGAGCAGATCTGGACTGAGGGAAAACCAGGCAACAACAGACTCATGGGGCTGGAGATGGGGAAAGAACAGGGTTTGGCTGTCACAAGGTGCTCCAGAGCACCAGATATACCACTGTGCACTGACAGCCTTCTCTGTAAATAAAATTCTTTCTGGTGTCTTACATTTCCCCAGTTCTCGGTACAGTTCATAACACAGTGTCCAAAGGCAGAAACTCTGTAAACACAGTTAATCCCATCAGTAAGTAGAATTAAAACATCTGTCCAAGCAACACTTCCAAAATGTGGCTTAAGATTTCTGACAGTTCTTACAAAGCACAGGACATGTAGACATACATGCACACAGAACACTTTCTTTACAGATAAAAACATGGAATGAGATAGAGTGGGACCCATTTAGTACCCTAAGATACATATTTCACACATTCCAGGAACAGGAGAGGCAGCTAAGGAGGAAAGCAGTGCTCAGCCAGACTCCAGCAAAGCACAACACCTGCACCTGCCTGTGCTGCCTCATTTCCTTTTCATCTCATGTTCCAAAAGGGGCAGTAAAGTTCAGAGGCAGGATTTTAACAGGCACAAACAGGACTGCAATTCTGCCTTACAGGAATCACCTGGACACTTAGAAGATCCCCTCAAAGATCTTTATTGTACATCACCAATGTACTCAATATAAACATCAACATTTTTTGCACACTGTGAAGCCTACAAAAAATTATTGCAACATCATACTTCTCTTTCAATTAGCATTCATAAAGGAAGTCCTCTTTTGATCTCAAGAGGAGAGTAAGCATTTTGGCAGAAAAACGCATAACTCAGTTTAACCTGCAGTTATACTCCTTTTGAGACTTTTAATCCATATTTACAAACAACAAAAACCTGCCAAAGTCTGTTCATCAACTTCCATGCATTCTGCATTCACAAAGGATGCAACCCCTGGGTGGGCAGGTACAAATGAGGTGTGACAGATTAGCTGCTTTACAGCTACATATTCACCAGGCAGCTGTTTTGTTTCATGCTCCTACAGTTTTCCTTGCCTTCTTTGCCCTATTGCTTTGGGAAAACCACAGAAACCAACTCATGCTCTTCACTCCAAATTAGATTTTATTTAGTATAGTAAAGTGAATAGTTCCTGTCTATCAACTGATTTTCCTTTTCACTGTTTTAGGCGAGGATACACAGGATAACTTCTGAACTTTGTCCAAAGACAGAATGAAGAACTAGAGCAACTTGAATCCTTGTTTGCTTCTTGTAGCACTTTACAAGCTCAACTGCATATTAGGAATCAGCCGGTGCTTGTACTTCAGGTACTATCAGACACTCAAATGCGAAAATTCTGACTTACAAGAGAACTGGATTTGCATAATCATTTGTTACTCATGGACAAAACAGATTTCCCCTTTTTTCCAACTCTTCCCTAAGTTTAATACGAAAAAAAATTGCCTCACATGAACAAGGATTCTCCTGGTTTTAGCATTTTAATGGCTACAGTGCTGCATTTCTAGACAGCTTTATTTTCCTTTGGCTGTCCAGCTATATTACCATTAAAATATGTTTATTTTTTGAAATTTTAACAGAATCTTCTGCCCTAAAACCTTTGGTGTAGATATGATGTGTGACGTAATTCACTTTAAAAATTCATTGAGAAAACAGTGACTTACATACACTAATCCAAAATTTAAAAAGGTAACTTGATAAACCAAGATACCTGATAAACTAAGAATTAGAAAAGCTAATTTGCAAAGGCTTTTGCAGAGGAATCTCCCCAATATGTTGCTAAGTTTAACAGCTTTCAAAAGCTATACTGTACTTTGCCTGGTTAAAGTGCTGAATTCAGAACAAAACAAAATTAAACCAGCCCACCACTATCCCCTGGGTGTTTGGAAATCCAAGGTGTTGTGTTTCACACTGGGGTCACTAACACCACAACACAATGGCCATTTCAAGTTTTGCCTTGTAAAGTTGTAGTGCACTCTCAGAGGAAATACAAAACTTTTGGTTAAACAAACGGCAATTAAGTCCTTAAAATGTAGGTTAGTTGGTTCTCCTAGGCACCTATTTGCACATTTTTAACAACAAAGTCACCTTGAAAAATATTAAAAGGAATCATTTCTTTGCATGAATTCTTGCTGTAGGATGTAGAAGGAGATATTGGAATTGAACAGACTGAGACATTGCTCATGCATATGAATGCTCAAGTCTTACAAAAGAGAATCAGCATTTGACAGCATTTCATGAACTCAGTGCATCTGAAGAGTTGCAGAATCATGTTTTACCTACACAGACACATGTATGATCTTGTCTTGAATAATTTTCTGGGACTTTGTAGCCAAATGCCTTTAGGAATATGTATCTATACACATTGAAAACAAACAACACTCACTTTATAGCTGCACAAAACAGACACAAAAAGCCTCAGCTGCACAAGGGTATGGACGCACCCAAGCTTCAAACATTTTCTGCTCTTGTGACACAATTGAAAGCAAATTAAAATGGGCAAATAACTTGCAAGAAATTGCTGCCTGAAGTCCACAGATCTTCCTGGCACAGCCTTATAAAGCTGAAATAATCCAGCATGCAAAATGCGCTGTTAATTTTTATCATAAAGAAACTAAAAGCATTATAACCATGCTAGAAACTATGATTATTAAAAAATGGTTGCAAGAACAGCTGATCTTTATTCTGGAAGTTGAGCATCATGCTAGGGATGTTTTCTATCTAAAAAAGAAAAAAAAAAAAGCACGTCCAACACATGCTACTTAGGAG
The DNA here is from genome assembly GCA_013400175.1 of Phainopepla nitens. Lineage (NCBI taxonomy): Eukaryota > Metazoa > Chordata > Aves > Passeriformes > Bombycillidae > Phainopepla > Phainopepla nitens. Next base: position 463,478 of record VXBQ01009297.1, on the reverse strand, counting down.
AAGCATTTGGCTCAGAAACACAGAACAAAGCCAAGAAATCACCGAACTGAATGTTTCTGCACTACAGGTATTGCCCTCTCACCCCACTAACATATATTCATGCCTCTTCCCATCTCTCTCAGCACTGGTTAGTTCACCTTGAGCATGCATAAGAGTTGATGAGGAACTGTCCCTCCTACTCTACCTAATTTTGCTCAGCTGATTCCTTGCCCTGGACAATGGCTGCAGTGCGATGAACTCGTCACTTAAAGCAACTCTGTTGGAGTACATCTACAATTGGACAGAGAAGGGATGGAACATACATGTCAGTAAGTAGCAGCAGTAATTTTCTAAGAGAAAGACACAGGACAACACATTGTTATTTAAGTGGAATACACATCATATACAGAACACAAGCCTGGTACCTTCAAGACAGCTCCTGGGACCATCACAGCCAGTCACTGTTTGACAGGACCATTCTTAAAGTACCTTTGCTTTCATTCTGAGAGAAATGGCCTGCATGCTTTTACATCTGTGTTTTACCAGACACCTTTATTCTGTATTGCTTTCTCCCCTCAATAGTGTTGTGATTTATCTTTACCCAAAGATTTATATTTTGATTCACATTTACCATACAGTCCAATTCCTCCTGTATGATTCTGTAACAGACCTACATTGAGAAATTGCCCACAAGCTACTTCAGGGCAACTGATCTCAGTGAAACATAAGATAGGATAGCTTTCCTTTAGGCCAGCAAAAAACCCTTGAAACACAGCAAAACTAAAATAAAATACAGTAACACACATTCACCTTAAGTGCATTAAGGAACGTAAAGTTAACCAAGCTCGTCCTCTATAAAAGTCAACTCATGCTTGCCTGTCAAATTTTTAATTTCAGTTTCTCAAAATGAATGACTGAGATTTAAGCTGCTGTGACAGAACAATACTTAAATTTAGAAGCCTATCAAATTTCTCTCATATCAGTTAAATTTCTCTGTTCTCTTATGAATAACTTAGCTAACATCAAACAGATCAGAGGCAAACTCACACTTGATGCTATCACCTTATACTAACAAAAAGATATAAAAACAAGGTAGGCAGATTCCTACAGATACAGTGAATTCAGAGCACTAAGTCAGGTAAGTCACACACAAAAATTTTCTGAAAAATTACAACAATAGAGGCAGGCATTTTCAGCTGAGAAATGTGTGTTTTGCTCAGTGCTCCTGGGATTAGTTTAGAATTTAAATGATGGCAGACAGAAACAAATAACCTAAATAGCTGCAATTTAAAAAGAAGGAACTAGGTCATGTAACAATTTATCTTGCCATGATAAAAACACAGTAACTATAAATCAAGCTTTTTCTTTCCCCAATATAAAAATATACTAATGTAGTCCTACAATTAAAAATGAATAACTAAACATGTTCACTTATAGAGGGTACACCTACACTATGAAAAATAATTTAAAAGGCCAATATATGAAGTTCCATATTTACTCCTTCAATGACTTCCACAGACTTCATTAGCATCAGTCATCCTCAGCATCTAGGACAAAGATATTCTCCAAGCCCTTTCTATCTGAAAGTCAGTCTCTTCCTCTGCTTGGAAATGGAAAGAAAAATATTTACTAGGAATTTTAAACACAACTTATGAGGTATGATCATAAAAGAAGCATTCTGTCACTTCTTGACAACAAATGTGCTAAGCTGATCATCTGCTCCTCTTCAGTTATATCCACTTCCTCACTGCAAGAACAGTGAATGAAATCCAGTGGAGCTGATTGTCCCATTAAAGCAAGAGTAGGAAAATCTCAACAAGAAAGGAATCTCAAAGGAACAAAGAGGTACCTTCTTTTTGCAAATACATTTCTTGCTATAATTTCACTATCAGACACACAAAGAGAAACCATCGGATGGCTGCTGAAATATTTCTGGTCAAATCCCATTTCAGATACCTTGACTTTGCACCACAAGGAATTAAGAATTTTCAGAGAAAAGACAGTATTTTGGTAAACAGAGATGCCAGTGCTGACTCTGTCAAATGCAAAGTAGAAAGCAAATAGGAAAAAAGAAAAAAGACAACTAATAGAGATGCACAAAGCAAAATCCCCATGGCCAGAAATCAAGCTATTGCCACAGGAAAGGTGTCATGATATTCATCAAGATTCCTTCTTAAAAATAAAAAGTCCTACTGTGTCTTTGATTGCACAGCTGTAATGACATTAAACTGAACCCAAAAATTCTTTAGAAGGACTCTTAAAGCAAGAGAATGCAGCAGGAAGTACATGGATAAAGGCAGGAAAATCCACGTGGCTTTTTGGGTTTTAATTCAAGCACTTCAAGAACATGAAAAACCTCAAGAACCACACCAATACTATGCCAGACAGCAACAGGTGATGTACAGCAAGGAAGGAAAGAGAGTGTTTGATAAATATTGCCACTAGTTTTTGAAGGGAGAAAAAAAGATAGGTAAGTATCATTACCTAGAGACACTCCAATCCAAGAAGTGCAGTAATGTGCAATCCAGAGTCTTACCAGGTCTGCCTGAACAGTCTTCTGAAAGCCAGTGGTTATTTACCTTGGCTTTTAGTTACTAAAGTCCAAGACAGGAAAAAGCAGCCAATATTCCAGTTTTGGAAAGGGACTAGTGGAATATTTTGGCTAGCAGTAGGCTTGTCAGCATGATGTTGATCCTAGGCAAATTAGGAGAACGTTTCACATGGACATTTTTTTTTAACACACAAATAAGAAGGGTAATATAATTGAAGTAAATCAACATGCACTTACATCAGAGTAATTACAAGGTTAGATGCTAAAGATACCAGCACTGATGCAGTGCAGTCAGGAGCTCTGCATGGCACAGAGCTCAGTGCCATTTGCATCAAGCAATTAGGACACCACAAAATTGGTGGTGTCTGGCACTCAGGTGGACAGAAAGCTGCTAAGAGGTTTCAGACCATAACTGTACATGGGATATGTCTGCCAGATGGGTTCTTCATTCACTTTCACTATTTTTGGCCCTATGCTAATTGCCATCTCATCAATGACCTAAAAGAAACCAACATCACCACCTGCAGATGTGTAGAAGATGGAGAAGACAACAGGTTATTGATCTATGTTATTCTGTAATCTGAATGTAGCTGGGGACTCATTTATTTCCATACTTGGTACTGATGTCTGCTGTGCTGGAATATTGTGTCCACTGGTGAAATCCAAAATTCAAGATGAGGTTGAAAAAGGGTGAAAATTACAGGAGAAACATGAAAATGATAAGAAGATTCTAAAACAACTTTTTTGACTGAAGATGCAAGTCCAATCTACCTATCAGTGCTAAAATTTATCACAAAGCTAACTGTGAATGAAGTAAAACCTGTAATAGAAACCTTCTCAGTTTAGCAGAAGTATAAAAAAATGGAATATTGAAAACCGAAACCAGAGAGACAGTTGAGTATTAGAACAATAGGTCAGGATGACTTCTCCATTATTGTCTCTAAAAATAAGAAAACACTCAGAGATGAGATATTTATCTAAAAGACAGTCTAACCTCACCAGAATGATTTAAAGAATTTTTTGTAGCCTGTGTCAGGCAGAAGGGAGATTCCATTACCACAGCATAACCTTCGACCTTGTCTATGAATCTGTGAAACTGCCACATGGGTAATTAGCTTTAATGACAGAATCAACAATCAAATGCATAGCATATGAAATGACTGAGATTTAAGAAACACTAATTAGAACAAGTTTTACTAAAGTAATTTTTAAAATTATTGTTTCCATCACATTTTAAGAACTATTAGTGCCAATTAGAACAGTAGCTTCTAATACGTCCAATACCTAGACAAAAAGTAAGTTACCATCTATAAAGCAGTATAAAAATGCACAATATGATCCCTTCATATAGCTGCAAGCTGAGATGCAAAAGACTGAGTGACCTCTTCATAAATAATTCTGTTGTTTTTATTACCAATTACTAAACATAAACATTACTGCCTTGTAAAATGGTGTCCTCACTTTCGTAATTTTCAATTAACAAGTGCACTTAGAAATGAGAACACTTCTCTGCATTAAACATGACAGCAATGTAAGAGGGTAACTATTGGTCAAGTTGGATACAAAAGCATAACATTACCTGAGCTTTTTCAGTACTTGTTGGTTGCAGATGTCTGTACAGCACTTTCTTCACAACATCAATAAACAAACAAGCAACTACTATGAGGATTATGGCAAACCAAGCAGAACCACTTGACAACAGTTGAACAAATACAAAGTACATGTCCTGGGTATGTAAAAATGGCCTGAAAAGTTAAAAGAAGTGGCAATTAGTAAAAAAAATCTTCTAGGATAAAAGTACAGCACAGGCTGTCTCAAGTGTATCTTATTTTACATCAAGCAGAAAGACTCAGGATGCAGAGTCACAACAGCACCATGTCCATGTGAGGTCCAGGTCTGTTGGACCTGACCTGCAAATGAGCTGCAGGGAAAGAGGGTACTGGACTTTGGAGGAAAATATTCTGATTCAGTTTTAAATTGTGTTGGAGAGAATCAGTCACCACCCTATCTTTCCAGACTCCAAACTACAAGCAAAAATACTTCACTTTACTGATTCAAACCCCAGCATCTTTATTTCTGTTGCAATTATTTACCTATTACATAGCACCTCTGGGAACCTATTTACTTCTTAAAAATTGCTTTATAGTTACAGGCTTGTCAGAGACAGGTACTGTGTGTCCTTGAGCACAGGACAGCATAGCAGCACTTCTTAAATTTTTCAAAGAATCACCAAAAGCAAGTGGTCAGTCTAGATTTAAAACTTTTTTTTTCACAAACCTGTCACAAAATTCAGAGCAAGATGGTAGAACATAATATTTCAGTGTTTTTTTAGCCTCACTGATATTACATATGGTAAAAAGGAGGGGAAAAAAATCACTTACCAGATAATTCCCCCATAAAACAAGGAGAATATGAAATAAAATACAATGGATCCCCAAGTAACAAAATGGTTTATCCATGTCCAGAAGTGAGTTTCTAGTGCCATCTGAAACAGAGAGAACTTCAGTGAGCTCCAGTTTTCCACCCACTTCACAGAAAATGATAAATTCCAGTCAGATTACACTTATGAATTTCCAGCCCAAACACTAAATATTGTTGTAACACACAAAAACTAAAGACAGATTTCCACCACTGTTGAAACTAAACATAGAAGTCACTTATCTGGAACCCTCAGGAATCAGTAACATTGGAATCAATTTTAAATTACTGCTTTATTCCATATTTGCCTATACATGCAAACCCAGAGAGCAGTCAGTGTGATATCATACCTTCATCGTAACAGTTATAACCATAACGGTGAAGACCAAAGTACCAAATGTCCAGTTCCCAAACATCTAAGAAAATGGCAAGGCAAAAATCATGGAAGAAAAAAAACCATCAGTTAAGAGCATTCACAGTAAGTTAAATTCTTCTCAAGTCAGCTACACTAAAGAAATAAGACATTAGTTTGTGATAAGTAATCATCATGAAAAAAGCAAGAAGGATACAACACAAACTACTAGAAAAAATAGAGGTTATGATAAGAGCAAAATTAACAACCCACAAGTTATCTTTCTTCCTCATTCAAAACAAATCACCACAAAGGCCACATGAAATATGAAAAGAAAGGTCAAAACAAATGATAGGAAAATGAAGATATCAATTTGATCAATTAATTTTAAGCGTCCAATAGAAAGGAAATATTGGGCGGAAGGTATTCACTTCAAGTGCAAAACACTTTTGAGTTTAAACACTTCCAGATAATTTTCAACATGCAGCATAAAATGAAGGCTCACTTTTAACCCCAAGCACAATTCTACAATTCAAAAATAATGGTGCCATTGTATTTTACAAAGAAAATTCTAAGGAAAAGACACTTTGTTTCAAGGCTACTAAACACAGAATTCAGCTCTAATTCTGAAAAACTGAAATCTGTCACTTTCATATTCTCTTTTGCACATAAATTAAACTATCAAAACTCTGAACAAGGTCTACAACAATAAAATCTCAGCTCTGACAACCAAGCAGGGATGCTGAGGTTGTATCTATCTACACACATGCTACTCAGGGCTGCCATTCTACACCAGGTCCAGCCTGGAACTGGCTGGGGAGGATCACAGGGAAGATGTTGCTGTTTCACAGCTGGTTTTGCCACTGACAGACTGAACAATGACCAAATCCTCAGTTCTGTGTTTACTGGTAGCAGACTAAGCAAGCAAGGAGGAAAGTACCACATGCAGACAGGCAGTCAGGGTCACCCTGGAGCTGATGTGTCAGTACGGCACAGGGGCACGGAACTGGGATTCACACAGTTGTAGTTCTTGTTGCAGAGCTCTGATAAAAACATCCCAACAGCCCGAGGACAGATCTCATAACTGCTTCTCTCATCTATACACAAGGTACAAAACTGAGGCAGCTATGAGTCTGGATTTACTGATAATTTTAAGGATCTTTGTGACAACATGCCTTCTTGAAGCCTTGGATTTACTTGTTCCACTGACAGTAATGGTTAACAAGTAATGTGCTTGTTGTTAACTGCTGCAATATTCATCTTAAAAGTAAAATTAAGCTTCTTCTGAGTGACCTGTGAAAGAAAGTGTCTTTGCTAACACTGCTCTCAATGGTCACAGGGTTAGAATGCAAAACACAAACAGGTTCTTGTCACCATTTTATTTTTGAACACATTTACACTGAGGATGCTGCATCCTTTAATCCTATGAAGTAACAGATACAATATTTTGTATCTCCTCCTCTTCTAAACTCTTACCATTTGCCTGTTAGGTTTCAATATCTGACGACATGCACAGCATGAAAAAGGGGGGAGAAAAAAGAACTAAAAGATCAAGTAGTTGCACAGTGCGTTGAGGTCAGCCTAAGAAAGCATCAGCATTAACAAATTATTTACAATCTCCTCTATTCTGCTGCGCTCTGAACTGAGAACTTGGAATGGAAATGTGAGGCCTTGCACTAACACTACCCTGTGCCACAGATCTGTACAGGTGATCACTTCTTGAGGACTTATTAAGAAAGCACTTCAGCAGTGCACAACATCCTCTTACTCCTAATTTTGGCTTTTCCAGGCACACATTAAATTTGCAAGAAACTGTGCAATGCACATACTTCCCTGCAACACAGTTCTACCAGTTCTAATCACCATCTCTTAGCAAACACAGAGAGGCAGAGTAACTAAAACCCAGAGAAGTCTTATAATTTATTTGAAGTAATATCCCATAAGAAGCTAAAGGGCAGCTGCCAGCTCCCCAAACCAAACAGTTGTTACTAAATATGATGGAAGAAGTCTCTTCTTGCCCCGTGGACATTTACTAAGCAATTTTGAAGTGAGGTGCTTTGACAACTGAAGATGGATGCACCACACACACTGATTCATAGTCTAAAATTACCTCATTACAAGAGTCCTGAAGAACCTTAACCAGCTCACAAGAATGTCAAATCCCACAGCTTGTAACAAATGACAAGAGAGGACACACTCATGCCTCAGCTAGAAAGAGACATTTTAGTGTAAAGCACAACTATTTTAACATTCTTATCAAACATCTGACGAGGGAACGGGTGCTCCAGTTGGCTGCACCACTCCCCCTTCCCTGCTCCTCCCTCGGCAGGGACACTGCCAACAGCAGCTCTGCCTGCAGCCCCTCAGGACCATTCTGTTCACTGTCTGTACATCACTGATATAATCTGAATAAATTTCTGACTCAACTTCCTGAGCTCACGCCCACTCCCTGGCACCAGGTGACGCTGGGAATTCAGCAGGATGCTGCTTTTGTCCCTTGTGCCATAACGTGCAACGCTGCCAAGCATTATGAGAATTGGCAAGTTCTTCATGCCAGTATTAAGAATAGCATAATGAGAAGCAAATGTATTTTTCAATTACTACCCATGTTTAATGAGGGAAAAAATCAGTATCTAATTGTTCTAAATTGAGTTAACTAACTCAGAACGTGGGGAAATAAGGAAACAGACTTGTAATGGTTTCATTCAAACTTTAAATTTTTTTTGTAAATGATTCCTCCTGTGAACTTCATATTTAAAACAGAAAGTGTCAAATTAGTATTTGATGATTTCATTAAGTTATGGCCTTAAAAACATTTATTGAATAAAAAGCATAGTTTAAAAGCAGCTTGCACCATTACATTTAAAAAAATTCAGAGCAATTAAAATAATGTTTTCAGGAACAGCTTTAAGACTTTTGTCAACTTTCAGCCTAACTTTATAACAGTTATTGAAGAGAAGCCATTGCTTGACATTGCAATTAAGTCCAATTCAAAATTAGTTTTGAACAAAGGGATATAAATTCTCATTTGCTGACAGTATGAAATAGGATTTTGACAAAAACCATTTACAAAATACAACAAACTTTAAGACAATCATGACACATCTATTATCTTGAAAGATATGTTCTTCAGGGACTATGCTTTCTGACAACACCTTACAATCTCCATGCTAAGAAATGTTACTCCTGAGAGCATACACAAATACTGATAAAGAATCTTTGACAACTGTAGTTCACAAAAACAAAGTTTTTTGGACACAGGAGGATTTTTCAAAAAAGCATGAAGAAATATTGCCAAATATACACTGGTAGAATAACACTTTTGATATTTTACCTGGCCATTTCCCAGCAGAGAAGTGTCTTCTCCCATTAGAAGATAGGAGCCATAAAAGAAAACAAATGCATGAAAGAATCCCAAGATGGTCCAGTAAAGAAATGGTTTAAATCCCAGATGAGCATTTTTACTGATGTCTCTGCAGAAATAAAAGAGATTTTGGATTTCATACTGTCCATAACAATCATCCATCCACACTTGCATGACTGCTACTGCTTTGAAAAAATGTAACTTTCAACGGCACCGACATACATTTAACAAATGCTGACATATGAAAAAAATACATAAATCATGGGCAAAAAAAAGAACTCTGAGCTCTCATGATTTGGCTCTGCTTTCAGGAATGGTCACCAATGGCCAGGGTCTCTAATGGGTCAAATTCAGAACAGCACAAACTAGAATTCTTGCCCCTGGAGGTGGAACTGCAAGAGGAAGAAAAACCCAGATCTCCTGATACGTACTCCTTGCTCTGCTTAAAAGACGTTTACAAAAAGAGAAACATCTGAAAGACATCTCTTTTTTACAAAAATACGTACTTTTTTCTCCAAAAAGTAGTATGTAGTGCAACATGCTACCACTGGGAGGACATCTAATTCTACAGGAAATCACTCCTCCTATATGTAAAGGACTTTTTGTGGCGATTCCCCTAACCATGGTGTCCTAGTTTTTCATTCTCCTGTCTGAATGATTTTCACCTCCTACATGTAATGGAGAAGAAGGCTGCCAATCATGTAAGCTGACCAAGGCTAAATGTTCTTCACTTGTAACGTGGTTGACATAAAAAGACACTTCTCTTGAAATACTTCTTTTAATTAACTTTTAGGATGAGAACTATGTAGTTTCAATTCTTCCTCATCAAGACAGTTACTAAAAATGCCTGAACTACAGAAAATTATTGTACAGATGCCTAATAGCAAGCTCAGGGCTGTGCAGATGCCACTGCTGCTGTACCAGATGTGCCCCTGTGGGGACTGATGCAGGACATACGTACCTGTAGAGCACAGGTTTACTCTGCAATACATGCGGGTGCACATGCTGCTCAAAAAGACTGTAGATGAGGACAGGCAGGGAAGTGAAACAAATATTGTACAAAGTCAGGTACACACTGTCATAGAGCGTCTGCAAAGGAAAGCAAAAAGCATTTTATGCCTTGGAACTTATAAAGACTTATTAGCACACTTAAAGCAGCAAAAATCGATGAGTTATATGACTTTGCTAGTTAGGAAAACAGATGCACTCACATAACAATCTAATAACATCAGCTATCAAATACAGAAACAAAGCTGGGTATTTGCTAAGTGTAACATCTCTACTGCTCCTTGTGTCACTCTTGCTTATTTTCTTAGTTATGGACCTCAAGTGTTTCACAGACAAGATGTCAGGCATGCAATACTTACTTGTTGTGAAAACAAACAGAAGAACTGATATAAAAACTGTGGTGTAATAAAGCACACATTCTGAAATAAAGAAAAGTGAAGGAAATAGTTAAGCCTTAGTACATACCTCACAGCCCTAAAAGAAATTGCTAACTCTTACAACCTGGTAAAAGTACACAGGGAGAGCACAAAGCATTTCAGCATTTTACCTGGCAAAGTAAAGCAAGATGCCTTGCTTGAGAGGATTACTTTGTTTGTTTGTCCTTTGGGACTATGAACCTGAAAAGGATGAACTTAACTACATGTGCATGATGAGCACATCTCACTACAGGAGTCTAAGTAGTATTCAAGTAGAAGAAATCCACTCATTTTCCTCTTCAGTTTTTTTTTAAGAATTTATCTCCATAATAGATTCCACATTTTAATCCAGAAAGCTGTGCCCTGTTCATGTGAGTTTGTTGCATGGAAGCAAACAAAGCAGAAACCAAAACTAACACCATGCTATTGCCTTTAAATGAAAGCAAACAACTTCAAAAGGGACTTGGGAGCCAAAGCTGAAATCCAGATAAAATTCAATAAAGACAGTAAGATTTCACTTGTTATGAAAACTGATGAACAAGTGAAAAACCCAAAAGCACCCCAATCAAACAAGCAAAAACCCTGCCTTGAGAAAACAAACACATCAGCCTCTTAGCCTAGACAAACTCACTGTGGTATTTAAAGCCTACTTCTAGGTGGAAAAACGAAACAATTTCACAATTAAACCACTGCATTTGGTTGCAAAATATAAAATAAAAAAGCCCAGGAAACATCTTCAAACAGGGATATTTAACCTGATCCCAACAAAAATCTCAGATCTGAAATAGATTTCTTGATGGTAAAAAAACTCACCTTATAAAAAAAGTACTGTACAAGGGTTGCTATTCTAATATAGTAAAAGTGCCCATGAACAAAAAGCAACTTGGAGAGGAATTTAAACCGTGCTATTGCATAGTCACTGTTTCTTACAGCTTGCCTTCCCTCCTTGCCCATGATTCCTGTAACATTTGGGAAACAAAACACAAAACAGGTTAAGTATAACAAAAACTGAAGTTTGAAAAACTCAACGACAACTGGAAGCTACAGTTCTGTTTTCCTGCACTTTGATGCTCTAAGGACTTCAGCAGCTTTCTGTTGCAAAGGAAGATACTTTTCTTCACGCTTATAACTAGAGGCAGCTGCTCATTTGATGCTGGTTCAAAGAGATAAAGAAGCCCCAGTTGCTGGAGACAGAAGGAAGTTACCTATGCCAACATGTGCCTCCTGGATCATGCTCACATCATTAGCACCATCTCCGATCGCTAGTGTTATGGGCTTCTCTGGAGAGGTTTTTAACAGTCTAACCACCTGGAAAAAGAAAATTAAACGCTTTCAGATTAAACAGTCTACCTACAAACCATGTCACCAATTCCCAAGTATCTCAGTTAGCTGCCTATCTCTAGATATAATTAATATGTTTTATGAACACGCATGTTTGGATAAAAAACAGCTTTGGCATATCACATGCATATATTAATTCCCTCTTTCGAAAAGCTGCCTGTTTTGAAGCACAAGCCTGATTTAAATATTATATCTGCCTTGAGCCTATTTTCCTGCTCTTATTTCAATCTTCTCTTACAGCTCTTAGTTTGGTGCTATATCATACAAAACAAAGTCAAGTCAAGTAAAATTTGGAACTGAAAATTTACTTTAACGCCCTTTAATAACCCAGATTCTTCATATTTATAATAATGGAACTAATCCAAGTGAAAGAATTTGAAAAAGCAAATGGATTAGCTAAAAGATCAATTTGCTGTCATTAAGGAAAATAGCTTATATTTAAAGCAACTTCATTATCACAGAGGGGTATTCTCAACTGACAAAGAAACAGAAGAAGATATGACAGAATGAGGGAAAAAACTGTTGACATGCAAGGCCCTAAAACATTCAGAAGAGAAGCAGTGTTATCAGATCTTCAAAGTAAGTGTCAATAATACTCTAAATACAGAGTAGTTAGTTAGATGAGGCTTTTGGTTAAGGAGAATTAGTGATTCATTAACCTCCCACAGAGCTCTAGCTTAAGGTAGAAGCTTCACTAATTGAGCTGTAAATGGGCTGCAGGTAAAGGTATGAATGCAGATCTCAAGAGGTTTCCCAAAACCAAGAAAATAAGTATGTATGAAAAAAAATCTTCCCCCTCAAGTTCCAGAAACCCCAAAGAGGAAATATCAACTGCAGGAGGTTAAAAAGATATAAAAAACTTTATAGGAGTAATTGAGTTGTGGCTGGTAGTGTCAGGGCATTGATTCACAGGAGTGGGAATTCACTTCACATGAGGAATGCAACAGTGATTAAACAGTCCACAGCTCGGAGAAATCCACTTGATTGTGGGAATACATTCCCTAATTGCAGGTATTATTATTGAAGTTTAAAGGTTCCCCATTCCAAAGGGGTAATTATTTCAAGTACATCTAAGCATTAGATCCTAGGAAGGAGCCTGAGAAGGGTAACAAGGTTGCAGGATGTCACCCAGATCAGTCCTCTTGAGATGCCCAAGGCCTGGGTATTTTGGACAGACAAACATCTGTGTGGAAAGGTCAAGACAAATCCTGTGGCATATTTTAACAGCAGCAATCAGCAGCAGCTCCAAATGACTGACATGATTATGTTTAAAAAGGGTCTTGAGTCATAAAACATACCAAAATTAGTAGTGAGACAGCTAACCATACATTACATACATTATAATTAAAGATGCAGGAAATACTAAACTGAGTTCCAGCTTCATCTTGGAATAAACATCACAAAAAGGCTGCATCCAGCAAAAAATAATGTGTAAGACTAGACTAAACTGCCCTGCTCTTCCTTCCCTACCCCTCATGCTGTATGGCATTTGTCTTAGTGATTTATATACTTCAATGTTTGAAATTAAAAATTCACTGATTCACTGCAATCAAAATTACATTTTACTGTACTTCATGACTCAAGACAGGAAATAATCTCCATTATCTGCTGGTGAGGAGAGGAATTTAGGAAAGCAGTATAAAACATTATAAATCAAGTTAAATGACAAAATAAGAACAAGGACATGACACTGACAAATAACTGCACCTTCATGAGAGAGGATGGCAAAAATTTCAGCTAAAAGAATGTACAGAGTGGACATATCCACAGATTACTCAGTGTAGCTACAACCTCCTTCCAACATTTTACTGAAACTGATACTCTACCAGGTGAACAGCTCTATACTGAAGTGATTCTAAAGACTGCATGAGAACTGTGGCAGGATGAGTGACCTCCAAACAGGTCACTCCTGTTACAGCAGAACAGCCTGCCTCTTGAACATCTAACACCTCACAGAAGGGTTTCCTAGAGCTTTAAGGTAACGATGTCTTTTCATGAAGAGAAAATTTCAAAAGGAAAGAATAGTATAATCCTTCAGAGCTCCTTTCTGGAAGTAAAAAAAAAAAAAATCACAAAAATTATATTAGAAGACAGTATTAAGCAAACCTTTTCTGGAGACTAAGGCCTTGGCTTCCCTTCCCTTTTACTTCTTCCTCAAACTTGGGTATTTTTGAAGTATTTAGAGAAGCATAGTTTCTCTTACAGGTTCATGAATTTTCAATTTAGATTTTTGGTTTGGAGAAGTGATGGAGCAACTAAAGAAAGAACATGAAGATGGGGAGAGCTGCTGCCTTACTGAACACTCAAGAGGCAGAATAAAGATGAGCTTGGTGGCAGTATTTTGATTTCTCCATCCATTTGCAAATTTTCGAACACACATGTAGAAACTTCTGAGCAAACTACTCTATATCTGAATTTAACAAGGATTCAGAGGTCACAAAAAGTGCCAGACAAACAAACAAAGCAGTTTCCGAAATCCTTGCCTCCTCAAAGCATGATAAAAATACTGCAAAGGCAGTCCTGACTATATTCTCACTTACCTTTGCTTTCTGAAGGGGTGCCATGCGACAGCACAACACTGCAGAACAGTTTTTGCAAACTTCCATGAACAGCTTTTCATGTTCCCTGAGTGCAAGAGAGAGGCTGGTCCCATCCACAACCAGTCCATGCTGGATAACATGGTCTTCCTTTATTCTATTCAGGGACAAAAATGTTGACTTTGTACCAGTATTCAGCTAAAACTCCAGTTCTGCTATAAACTATGTTGTTGGCCACACAATAAGCAAAGGAGTTAATCTGTCAGACAGACTACTTCTTCCAGTCTGTCATGATATCAATAAATAATTTTTTTTTTTAAAGACAACTTCTTTGCTTGGCACATGCATCAAAGAGACTGCCATAAAACTTAAAAATGAAAGCAATCCAAGCTAAGATCATCACTGAGACAGTGACATCTCAGGTATTTTTACCTCTTGGCTAGCTGCCTCAGCTGTTCTGCACAGGTACTGTCTGACTTGTGCTGCACAAGCTCAAGGATGTTCATGGTTCTGTGAAAGTGTCCACAGGATAAACTGACACTAACAGCTGTTTCGTGCTTGTCTCCAGTGAGCACCCACACTTTGATACCAGCCAGCCTGAGGGCTTCTATAGTTTCTTGGACTTTCTCCTGCAGTCTAGAAACAAGAAAAATCTTAAATAACCAACTGAACACTTTACAAACAAAAGAGCTCCATACTGTAACTCCATGTTACCACTGTAACCCCACTGTCATGGTGAGTTAAGTCTGCCTTCCCAATGTTACATGTATTTTCAGAGAACCATAGTCTGGCAAACGACATTGTGTTACCAGCAACAAAACAAAGGCCTCAATGAAACAAAAACTAAACTTCAATCCTGCTAAGGGATCAAAAACTGGTAATAAGCATATCTTGATTGAAACTAGACACCATCACTGTATTTGAGAAGCTGTAAAACAGTCCACAATAATTCCTGGCTACTGTGGTGCATGAAAAGCTTCTCATGCCCCACGTGCTCACTTCAGCGTACAACACACCCTGTGACCTACAGAGCACAGGCAGAAGCAGAATGCTTTGCAAAGGAGCTGTGTGTAGAAGTTTTCCCAAGGAACTTGATGTTACACTAAATATTTGCCACAACTATTCTATTTCACATACGTGAAATCTCTCCTGATGAAACACACTGTACATCACCGTTATTAAGACAGAATCAGTTGGTACAAGTTTTGTTTTGAATGTGCCTCAATCCAAAGGTAAATATACTAAACAAGAATAGCACAGAACTTCTGGACATAGTGGGAGAGCTCTTCACACTTCATATTTGAGGTATAAATCCTAAACTCGTTGGGTTTGAGTGTAAATAGCAGTAACTCCATGGCATACTTGTCTTCTACTCCTGTAGCCCCAAGTAATTCCAGATCCCTTTCTATGAAGTTGAACACATCTGCTAATTTCTCTTCCCGCTGCTGTAAGGCAGTCCTGGCCTCATGAAGGCGTTTGCCAATTTCTTGGTACTCCTCAGGTGTGAATCTTCTGTAGGCCACGCACAAAGTTCTTAGGCCTTTCTGTGAGAACAGAAAAGATTACATTCAGAGTAGACAAGATTCTGATCTAAATCCAAAGAGTCAGTAGGAATTTTTTCACTTCAAGTCAGAATTTATACTGCATAAATTTTCTTTTGATCGGCTGAGGCTGGGAGTTGGGCAAGCACATACCAAAGCAAATTCATCCACATGTATCCTTGTTTTATCTATTTCTCCACTCTTACTACGAGGAAGAATGGAAGATTCTGCTCCCTTTGTGAATAAAAGCTTCTCCCCTAGAAAGTCAAATAGAACTGAAATTAAAAATAATGCCGTTTAAGAAGCTCTCAAGTGCTGCTTGTGCAATTTCTGATCACCTACCTGAGGGACTCTCTACAATGACACTCATTCGTCTGCGATTTGGATCAAACTCCAAAACATGAAGCAATTTATACCTGTATTTTGTGTTTTAAAAGAGGGAACAGGAAGAAAACATTTTTAGAAATAAATTTCCATAGACAATTTCTTATAAATAGACTCTTACACCACAGACCTTTCCTCAAAGTGTCATTTTTGTATAGAAACTCCAAAAGCAATGCTACCGCTGCTGAACAACAATCACTGTTCATTGCTTTTTATCAGTTTATATCTGCTTAATTCCATTCTGTAAGAATAAAGGGTTCTTCTACCAACAGGAATAGCTTTCTGAATACTAATTTGACATTTGGCCATTACAAGCAGCTCCTATGTATTTCTTCATCCTTCTGTCATTACTCCAAGTATAACTTTAAAAAGTACGTTTCGTTTCTGACATATCTGTAAAAAATCTAGTCTGTCAAAAAAGTGTGTGCGCCTTGGTAAGTGGATTAGTTTTTGTGATGTTACCATTAGCTTAGAAAATTAATTTTAGACATTTAAATTCAAAGTACTGCCAACTAGCTGACACAGATCAAATGAGTAAAAGGAGTTATGGCATACTGCCAACATATAGTTATTAATGATTTGTACTCATTTTGGGAAAGTTTGAAATATCTAATTAGATTATGCACAGATGAGACTGATTCTGGGAATTTCTAGAGCTGAAACAAGACTTGAATAAGCAAATCAGTTTTCCAACTCTGCTACAGTCTCAACCTTTGAGGAATGGGCAAAGATACAAACTGTTACAACACACACCTACACAGAGTAACTCACACAAAATTCTTGCATCTCAGCTACAATTGGTAAGGAATAAGATGCAAGCTGTCTTGCAGACATCAAGGGAAAAGCATTAAACAGAGCACGCTGTGGAAAGGCAAGGTTTGCTTATGAACAGAGAGGATTAAGAGGAGAACATTACATTAATCTTCACTACTGTTCTGTCCTTCAAAATAATCAAAGAAAAAAAACAAATACCTCTCTGGTTTTCCAAGACTTTTTACTTCCATACTGTCTCCACTAATTCCAGTAAATACTACTCCAACCCTAAAAGTAAAGAAAAGATACATTCAGTTATCACTTTAGACAAAATGCCTATTAATAGAGGGAGGGGAAGACAGCAGGGAGGAAAAGGAGATACTCTTACACCCCACTACTGTACTCTGCTTCTAGGGAAAATTAAGAATGCCCCTTTCTGCAGTATTTTATTCACATACTCTGACCACTGTAATTTCTCAAGTATTTTCATAAATATTTACAATCATCACTTTATAATACACCTAGGGAGTTGTGTATTTTACATTTGAATGTCTCCCCAGTAAGGTGCCAGTGCCAGGCCCTGGGCTTCAGTGTCCTGAGCCATTCCTCAGGCTGTCCTGGCAGGGACCTCCTGTGTCAGGCAGTCCTGGCAGTGCTGCTCACCGGCTCGCAGCTTCCACTAAAGCCTTCTCATCTGGGGAGGAGGCGTAATATTCCAGCGGGGATGTTATTCCATTGGCGTGCCAGGGACCATCAGCACCATCTGTCTGATCTGCATTGATCTGCACTGTATGACACAGACAAACTGCTTTCAAGAAGAGCTCTTCCTCTTTCACCTAGAAGAAAGAAAAGACTTGATTTGCAACATTTACATATCAACCAAGTTTTGAACATACAAAAGGAAAAAGTGGTTTTACTTACAAACCTGCCAAGCATTTCATGTTAAATAATCACTTCTCAA
Organism: Phainopepla nitens; assembly: GCA_013400175.1. Lineage (NCBI taxonomy): Eukaryota > Metazoa > Chordata > Aves > Passeriformes > Bombycillidae > Phainopepla > Phainopepla nitens. The sequence continues at coordinate 445,873 of VXBQ01009297.1, read as the reverse complement.
CATGTTTAATAAATATTATTTGTTCAGTGACACTTGAAAGCTTCAAACTATTCAGAAATTCTGATTTATGTTTGGGTTGATGGTTTGTTTCGTTTTGGTTTTTTTTTAATGCTAATGGTACAAGAATATTTCTCTGAAATAAAAAATTTTCCGTCTAGGACAACTGATGGTGGGAAAATCAAAGAGCCTTACCAAACCATGCCTATTTCCATCTGGAGAATCTTCAGAAAATCCCTCTGGAGTTAGTTTACCATTGACCTCTTGGTACTTTATGCCATTAATAGAGCACTCCCGAAACTGCATCTCATTTTCAGTTAATGTACCAGTTTTGTCCGTAAACACATACTCCACCTTTTGTAAAATAAAACAAAAAAACAAACTTGGAATTGTATGTACTTGTTAGAAGAAAAAAAATACAATAATCCACTCACACTTTCTACTACACACTTTTTTTTAATCATAGAAGAATTTTAACTTCTCGTCACATCTTTATACCTTATTTTAAAATTAATCAGAAATCATATCACAAGTAATAAAAAGCCTGCAGTAACAAACTGTAATATTAAAAACTAAGTAGAAAATAGGTTAAAAAACCCAACAGAGAACATTTTTTACCTGTCCTAATTCCTCATTGAGGTCTGAAGTATTTACTTGCGCTCTCTGGTTTGTTTCTTCATGATAGAGGTCAAGATCCCAGCCAATAAAAAAAGATCCAAGGAATTTCTGCATCTCAACAGTCACATAAAGTGAAATAGGTATGATAAAATTGTAAAGTACCAGAAAAGCAAGAAAATCTGAAATAAATCTCAGGATCTACAAGAGAAAAAAAGAAAACGTGAAGATTACCACAGTGATCACGTGAAACATGGTGACTTTATTATGCTTCAATATGCATGAAAAATGACAAACTGGGAGAGTCAGAGCAGCCCAAGTCCCACATGAGAGAGACGATGCTCCAGTGACAACTCAGGCACTTGCAGGTTGCCCCAGTAACACGCCTTCACACTCATGCAAAAAGTCTGCCTTAAGCTGTGACTGGAGGTTTCAATTCACACGTTCATTAATTTTTGTCTCTCTACTGAATCTGTCAGGAGGGCTGCCAATTAATATTATCTGTCACTGTGATTCTGCTTTCCAGCTCTGAAAGAGTTTGGTCTAAGAAAACAAATGTGTTCTCCATTCCATCAAACAGCATCATCATTCACGTAAGCTTTTCTAAGGAACCCTGAACTGTGAAGGCAAACAAGTGATTTTCCATGCTGTCAGAGGAATCTGCAAGCACTCTGTTCCTTCAGGACAGCAAAGTGGCAAGAGGGTTCCTGTCTGCTGGCATTCCCCAGTGATTTGGGTGATCCAGACTGCATGAAAAGAAATGGACCACGTGGATTTCTTTTACACTTCTTCAAATCATTGTGTTCCACAAACCCATTTCAGGCAACACCTATGTGACAGCAGAGAAACTTCTTTTTACTAGGTATGATAATTTTAACAAACCCTGAAATGCAACACTACAGTGTCTTTTTCATCTGCACAACAAATTCAGTATCCAAACTGTACTTTGGAAAGACTCTTACCAACACTTGAATATTGAGCAGGGGACATTAGAGATGACAAAAACTATCACCTCTTTTAATTCCACCAGATATTGGTGAAGAAGAACACTTTAAATAAAGGAAGCATAAAAGTAGTCAACAATTTGCAAAGCTAAATAATGTCTGTTCTTCCTCTTACTGCTGTAAGTATTTAATAAATAATTAAAGCAGCTGACAAAAGCTCAGCAAGTTCTGTGCCTAAAGAGATCTTCCAAACTAAACCAGAAAAGACAGATAGAAAGTGAGAGCAGTAATTCATCTAAGAGAAGTAGTGACAATTACTTAAGTTAAGAGAGTTTCTTCCAGCAATGGTAATGAAATAACAATCTGCACACACAGGAGGAGATGGACAAGGGAAAGCACTCTGAGTAAGGATGTCAGCATGCTGAAAAAAGCAAAGCAGATTGTGGAAGTCGACACGGGAGACAGAAAAACAAAGACAAAGAAGGAGCATGACACTGCAGAATCACACATGGCTCTCTACATTCCTCATGGCAAAGATTGAGGAAATACTTATCCCTGCTCTATTCAGAACTGAAAGGCTCCAGAGGCTAGACTAACTTGCATAGCAATTATTTCAAATTAAGCTCCTGAACTGCTTTGGACAAAAGCAGACTCATACAGAAATCAAAAATTAAAGAGAACACAGGAAAATACAGACTAATTGAAAAAAGAGATACTTTTCAGAACCACAGATTTCAGGGACACTTTAAAGTATCCCTTCAATCTCTAAAGAGAACCGAGCAGGCAAGCAGGAGCTTGAGCAAAATTACAGCCTTATGAAATTGCCCAAACCATCTCAACATCACAGAACGTACAAAATTCCTGAACCATGAAATCACTACAATAGAATATACACAAGAACAGCCATTCTCCTCCTCTTTTCCTTTATGGAATGACAAATGATATCCTAAAGAACAATAATTAGAACACAGACCACCAGAAATATGTCCTAACAAAGCCTTTTCAAAAGTTTTCAAAAAGTCTGGTCTTTTCATAAAGTATAAGTCCAACCAGTAACAGAGATAGAAATATTTCTACACAATGGTGAGGCTACATGGGAGTAACTCAAAAATCACTGAGACAACAACACAGAGACTTGCAAGTGGATCGTGAGGTGGTTGCACACAAAATAGAGATGTAATATATAGGACATTCAATGTATATTGGTTGAGGGTTCCTCAGATATGCAACTGGGCAGAACTACGTTACCTTACTGCTGTTTCTTTCATGCTCTGTTTTTTCATTATACCAAGGTTCATCCCATTTCTCTTCAGCTTGCCATGCATACTTTAAAATAGTGCTCAGAATGGCTTCAAAGAGGAGGATTATTAGATAAATAATCAAAAAGGAATTCATGGACCTATAAAGAGGCAAAAAAAAATGAAGCAAGAAACTTCAGTTTATTTTACTTCATCTACTGACACAGTGTGGTCACATGAATTGATCAAAAACCTGTTGGACCTTTTTTAAAAAGTGTATCGTGTGCTTGATACAGATATAAAGTTTCTATGTGACAAGCAGGCAATCGAATGGGAAAGAAATTCCACGTCTGACTAAGATAAACTCTCTCTATAGCAATATGAAGACTAGATTAAGGTGCAGGAACACCCCAACAGCTGACTTGTGTCACATCTGCACTCCCACACTGGTCCTCTTTTTCCCCAAGCAGCTTGCAAGGCTGTGCAGGCAGTACAAACAAGCCCAGCAGAAACCCCTGGCTGCACCTTTTCCTCAGTCAGAAGAGCACTGCCATGTGCAGCTGAGCATTTCACCCAGGCCAGGCTACAGCAGGACAGTCACACCTGCTTCTTGCTCTGTAACCAGCCAGATCATCCTTCCTGCTCTTGCTGTGATGACTGAGCTTCTCCTGTGCTACACACAGTTGTGTGTATGGAGCTATATATATGCACAAGAATGCCAGGGGGCTCTCTCAGATTTTCAGTAACTGGAATAAAGGCAATATATCAGAACTCCTTTTCCTTTTAAAATAAATCATGAGATTCAATATAAATATCTATCACAGTAACACCTATCCTGCAACCAGGAGCAAGCTTGGATATTTCCATTTTGTACACTACTAAAGGATGTAATATCAAGAAATGGATTTTATCTTTATAGCTTCCTACTGAAGGCAAGGCAATTAACACTCTCTTCCATTTGCCTGTAACTCAATGATGAGAACACCAGAGTTTTAAGGTTACACAGGAAAAACTAAGTCAAAATTATACATATAAGAGAGATATTAGAAAATAAACATACTTTTCTACTGCTGACCGTTTCTGAGATTTACTCTTGTAATTTAATGCCATCTTTGTCTCCATACCTGTATACACAGCAACACCTGGGAAGGAAGGGGGAAAGAGTCAGACTTCATTTTCTGCATAAATACAATTTGCAGAATTTTTCATTTTGAGAGATATAGGATAAAAGCAAAAGGTGGTACTACTGCTGTGTTTACTATGAGACAGTATTTTGTATTATTTGCAAGCCTCTTCTATAGTAAAAGAGTACTACTGAAGTAATTTTAACACCTACTTTAACACTGTTCATTATTATGACTGTACTGCTCTTCAATATGTATGTTATGGAAATCAGCATGGTAAATCTCAGGAGAAAGCCTTGAACAATAGGTAACAGTAAGAACAGTCATTTATCCATTGAAGTTAAGTTATTCCTTTATCAAACTACTTCAAATATTTTCACAGAGCAGAGCTGGAACTTTATATCCTTAGAGGTTCTTCAGCATAATATCATTACTTTCATCTATAATCATATCCCCTCAGGTAACAGTCAGCAAGATTATTACAATTTCTTCAGTGAAAGCAGAATTAAAACACAGTTCATGAACATGCTTTAAGAAGAGAATACTCTTTAAATATTTAGATGTCTACAAACCAAATATTTCTTTAGTGTTTTTTAATCTTGCTCCACGAAGTAAGAGACTTTCAGGCCCAAGAGGTCTAAAAAGAAATAGATATATCAGCATGTAAACATCAGCTATTCTGTATTCTGGAGAAGTACTGAAATCCAGTTTCCTATGCAAAGTTGTCCTATATGCCCTATAAATTCCCAGTGCAGCAACTCAATCAGTGACCTTACCCCTTTCACCACACCTCCCACATGGATCCACAGAGTTCTCTGTTTCCTTTCATGTCTCCTTTGGACCTGCCACACTCCCCCACCATTGTTCCATATCTCAAAACTACTGACTGAGCTAAATATTCCAAATGGCTGGTTCAGAGAGACCCACAAAGTACTTGGGAAGGAAGCAGGCAAGAAATCAGTTGAGCTCACAGTGCACCCAAAATGCTGGTTTAGGTTTGGATAATTTACCAATCCTCTACCCTTCTGTCAGACTGAAATGATCTAGAAAGTTCAAAAGCTATTCCTACCAAAGAAACAAACAATTAAATTGGCACCACAGCAGTGCCAATTTTATTTCCTAACACAGGAGGTAAAATTTCAGGAGGTAAAATAGATGCTTTTTTTCCCATCTATCACAATACAATAACACATTCATTTTTCTGGCTAAGTTCACTGTAAGCAGTGCGGTGAAAATAAGGGTTTAGCTAGAAACAAGGTTAATATAAGGTTAGAACCACATGTTCTACTGCAGCAGCTGTATCATCTTTAGAAACTGCCAGCAGGGTTGGTTTGAAATTCAAAAAGGTATTTTTCCCACTATTTCAAATGAAAGAAGATATGTAACAACTGCAGTGGCCAGATTGACACACTGGGTAGAAACAAAAGAATTAAAAGTTCAGATGCTAAGTGCTTTGTCATGCAAGCCCCTGGGTTTACCCTACTACTTTAGCTGTGCCACATGCAGGCCATGATCACTCTTATATAAACAAAGCTCTTAAACTTGAAATCCCTTTGGAAGTATAACGTGAAGTTATTCAAAAAGACCAAAGTCAAATTCACAATTCACCTCCCCCAATCAAAAATTTAACTGAAATGTTACTGCAAATGTAACAGTTACCATCACAAATACCATGTGCACCAATTATACACACAGATTATGATGGATTCTTTATATTAAACATACATATGTTAATATTTTAGGCTAGACTCAGACTTTAACTGAAAATCTGAACTAAAAGCAACTAAATGAGTTTTCATATAAAAATCATAATTTATATTTCTGGATTCAGTTTTGTAAAACCAGCCTGACAAATTCAAAATACCAAACCTGAATCAGCACAGCAGGGCAGACGAGTTTACCTTAGACAGAAGATACAGCTCCACTAGTAGTCAGAACTTGCAATTATATTTTTCACCTCCCTTTAAAACAGCTCTGTTTTATTTTACACGGTCAATTGAATTATTTTGACAGATATATCAAAATACTGCACCTGTCAAGTTTGGCAGTAATGAATTCTGAAAAGCTCTCAATGAAGTAGCAAAAGTGACCTTAGAAAACAGTTGAGTGCATTTTTGGGGGTGCCATGGGTGGGGCTTTTTGGTGAGGGTGACTAAGTCACTGAACTTGGGGCCAAGTAACCTGGCTGCTACACTTCCATATTTCTTGCAAAACCACTGAAAACCCCTCAATTCACTCTGAACTCCATGTCATTCCCATCCAAAGCTGACAGATGTTTGTCAGCCTCAGACCGAGAGACATTCAGTTCCTCAGACTGAAGGCAGATATTACATGGAAAACAGTACTCTTTTAATATTCACCTAGAAATTTCACTAAAAGAAAAAAGTCTAAAAGACAGCACTTTGGACATTAGAGGAGTGAAAGAAACGTAACAGATTTACCTGTTTCTGTGACAAATTTACACACAGCACTTCTTCTTTTCAGAAGAGGTGACAAAAAGTTTGTTGCAAGCTGGACAACCAAAAAGTCTCAAGATAAAATAACTGAACTTGAACACTAAATATTTCTGAAAATTTGGCAATTTCTTCTGAGTGATTTCTATGTCTTTATTTCAAACCATGACCCTTCTCACTCCTGCCCTTCCTGTTGTCTCTCCTATCCTGTTGTGGTGGGGGGAATTGAATGAGCAGCTGTTTGGATGCCTTGCTGGTAGCTGGGACCAACCCACAGCAATTAGAAATCTTTCCAGTAAGTCGAGATGGAAGTCTGTAAATGGCTTCACATCTTTATTTTTATATTTGCACATGTGTTTGTTACTTGCTGTGACTGCACAAGGAAAGATGGTGACCACATGATTATGCGCACACAGTTGTGTGGCTTGTGACAAATGTAAGCACTTATCTGCACAGTCCAGCTGTAGTTTGAAATAGATACAAAAAATTACAAATTTGTAGCAGAGGTTTTGTTAAACCAGGAATTTCTAGGTATTTCAACTCCAAAAACTCCTCCTCAATGCCTCTGATGACAGGGGATCTATTGTAGGGTAGATAATATGTCAGTGGAAATTGTTTCAGATCAATATATGAATTAATTAACAAATAACAACAAAGTTACCAGCTGATTACCAGTGCCAAAAAATTACCCACTTCAAAACAGCCAAGCATTCCAGAATTCTTGTATTAAATCTGTAAAACTGGGTAGTAATGAACTTCTTTCACTCATTTTTTCTCATCTCCATCTGAGGTATGCAGCTGCAGTTGACACTTTTAGTAAAAAAAGCTCCCCTTTTCATATATTCAACAGTAGCTCCTGTGATGATCAAGATTTTAACCACCTCTACATGTTCTAAACAATCATATACAATTTTACTCACCGTACTATTTCTTCAGCTTGTTGACTTACAGTTATTCTTCCAACAAATCTATGAAAGACGAATATGTCTTAGAAATATCTACATAAAGACTCAAAAATGTAAAAACCTTCCCTATATTTACAAAAAAGTCATTAATGGTTCACAAGTAAAAAATAAATCAACTTTTATTAACAATCAGACTAAACCAACATGGCAAAACTGGCAATAATTTTACAAGCGACATCTAGCAACAGAAACATTTATCTCTCAAAAGAACAGGCATTTGAGAAAGATTATTAACTCTGATTAATTACCACAAAAGATTATATTTCTGTTCATTTAAAACAGATTGCGACTTTTTGATGATTCAGTAAGAAATAATTCCTCAACAAATGTAAGTTTGCACATTATCCATCAGAAATAGTAACTTTTCATTTAATAAAGTCAATCTACTGCACATTTAAAAATCTGACAAGCACATATTTAGCAAGACTCCAGCCAAAAAGGGACACAAACTTCTATAGTGATTGTGCTTAATTTGCTAAATAAATATTTGAACATCTGTTCAAACTGAGTACCTTAGTTTTAAAAAACTTAGTATTTCTCAAAGATCCCCAAGCTTTCTTAAGAACAGCTGTGATAATGTACTTGTACTTTAAAAACTACTACTTCACAGCTACCATTTTGCATCATACAATTCAGAAGAAACTTGGATGGGAACATAACTTTTGCTACCTATGATGCTGCTTTACAGAGTCTAAGACCTTGTTTACTGATGTTAAAGCACAGTCAGATATCCTTGTTTTTAATCTAAGGTTTTGCTGCTGAATAATGGAGTTCAAATCTTCTCTGGAGCATATGTGAAATAAATATGAGCAACACATGTCCTTATAATTAGACTTGAGTCAATTCCACTTCAACATATCCTATAAAATATTGAAATTTCCTGGCAGAACATTACAGAACTTTCTCCAACCTGATCAGACCGTGGGTCATTTAATTCTTTAAAATCTAGAAACAAATTTACTGGTTAGAACTGAAATGTACATAATTAAAATAAAGATAAATATTATAATGTCTGGTTTACTACTCAAGTACTCAAATTTAACTTGTCACTTGCAGCTTTCAGTAAGTACATATGTATAAACACAAGCTGATTATTAAAACCTAAAATTCAAGCAGATGTCTGAAGCTATTTTAATCCTAGCAAGGCCTGTAACATTCTGAGTATTAAACACCTCATTTTATTTGACTTCTCAATATTTAATAATAAAGTGATACCTGTATAGATCTGCTTCTGGCTGCTGACATTCTATAACAGCTACCAGTTTGTCCAGGTTGGCAACAGACTGCAGCACTGCTGTTTCTGGGACTGCCACGTGTGTCTGTAAAACAGCGCCCATGGGGTTACTGCAGGACTAGCAGGCAGCAGGGCAGGTATTTCAACAGGCTGAATGAAAAACAGCACCACAAATTAACCACATTCTATTCCACAGAAGTGATCCACACCTTAAGATTGGTCTCTCCATCCAAACTTGCAGTGGTAACGTGGCAAGAACCGTCCACTCGGTCAGATGACAGGAGCACCAGATCAACAGGGAAAGTCTCATCTTTGGCTACTCTGACAATGTCCCCCACCTAACGAAGTCAACACACACCAGAAAGACACAAAGATATTTAAAGAGCAGCGTCAATTCCAGCATTGTTACCAAACCACAATGATTAGTAATAAAACAAGAATTTCAGCTGTGTAATAGAAATACAGTTTTTTCAATTTGTCCTTTACCCGTATGTTTTTAGATCTGGTTTTCACAAGGCCACCACTTCGAACAACATAAACTGGAGCACCATTGACTTCATTGTCTGCTTTATGTCGTAGCCAGTCCTCATAGCCCTGTGGAAAACACACAAAAATCTACTTTTTACGCAAGAAAACTAAAAAATAGACTAAATTTAATCTACTAAGCAAATGTGTTCAAACTACTTCTTGCATTGTCTAAATACAGTTAATTTCTTGAGTTTCAGCTCCAGCTGTTACTCAAGAACCTGTGAACCTCTTAATTTTGTCGCTTTATACAAACATGTAAAGGCAAATAAAGTAGCAGTGTGGTGAAGAAACTTAACATTCCTATGTACTCTTAAAACAAACAGGCAATGACATTTTCTGCAGAACAGATGACCAAGCACTCAATAAATCTTTGATCTATATGGATTAATACACCACAAAACCAGGAAAAGTCAGTCCTCAGGCTCCTTTGTGGACTCTTTTTTTATTTTAAGAAGAAATATGAGACTGAAATGACTTTCTCAAGTCATACCATATAGCATTTCTTACAGTGACTGCCATAGCCCATGCACAAAATCTCAAGATTTAATTCTGTGTGACATGCTGTTGACACATCAGCTCTGTCCAGCAAGAGAAGATGACTGAGAAGATTTCCTTTCTTTTTGAGTCCTAATAGAGCAGTCTGCAGCAACTGAGCTTTTAACTGACAAACCAAGCAGCTTTCCTTTACCTGATACTTCACACTTGTTTAGGCACCCTTTATCCCATGCACACTCGTGCAAACACTCAAGATTGTGAATCCAAGTATACTATTCCCCTACTATTTTCCTAAAGTATGCTTGTTTCATCTAACAGCATTAGATCACAATAGCATAATAATCTCTGATCCCCGAGTCTAGGTACTGTCTGCAAGGCCCCACTAGCGAGCACAGGAAATGGATCAATCATGCAGGAAGTTCAATGGTCTCTTACAGTCTGGCAAGACTCCTGCAATTAATCTGCAATAATAGAGACTTCCTAAAATGCTTTTCTGTAGGTATAAGAACTGTGAAAGAGTTAAAAACATTTCCTTGGAAGTCTGCAGACAAAAGAAGGCAGCTGTGTGAAACAGCAGGCATAACCCAAACTCATCCTACAAACATTATATGAATGTCCTAGTACAAGCAGTACTAATGCAGATGCAGTTGAGAGAGTTTTGTGGTTGACTGGAGTTTGCAGGAAAAGTTATATGACGAAATTTGCATGTTAAAAGTAGTTTTGTAGTTCTACCATCACATATCTCCACTGTTACTAGTACAAATGAATAAGGACAGCACAACTGTGCTACATGTGTTTGAAAAGAAAGATGAAAGAGAGGGGAAATGGGGAAAAGAAAAGAGCTTTATATGCCAAATGCTTCAAAATCAATGGAGAAGTGTGCAGTAATAGCAGCCATACAGAGAGACACTGGGACATCAGAATCTTTTAAGAATCCTGCTAAGCAGTATGAAAAAGCAAAAAGTCCTGCAGCTCCTTGTAAAAGGTGACTGACAGAAGAAAACAAGGATTTAACTAACATTCAGTAACCTTGGGGCATTTGCCTCACAAACCTGAACAGCTGAGCAATGCGGGCATTTGGCAAAGAACTGAAATTTACCTTCTTTAGAAAGTACAGATTTCAGCGGTTTCTCCACCTGACACCTCCTGCCTCCAACACAAGGGTGACACCTCACACCAGGGAATTCTTAAGAGACAACTTAGTGTGGTCAGTTCAAATTCCCCCCAAGTTTACCTACTGCAGCATTTTTGAAAGGTCCTTATCCTCACTTGAAAACACTGGAAAACTACTGTGAAAAAGAAAGATGCAAGAGGAATACAGGGAATGTTGCCTACTTGCAAGAAACTAAAGATTAAAATCCCTCAATTAAGTTATATTATTAAGTCTCGCTTAAATAACTGCATCAATGTAATTGAGAAAAGATCTGCATTTTATACTACCAGGTTTTCCTTCTTAGTTTAGGTCCATAGCTAATCAAAACCTGCAAAATAGTTGTTTATCATTTACTTGGCAGTCAAGCAAACATCTGTGTTCCATCAGCTAAGTATCTATGAACTTATTAAAATGCACTGCTTCCTAAAGTTCCTTGGGAAATACCTTTATTTTGTTGTAGTTTGGTTTGGGTTTTTTTTTTTTTTTAACTTTTTGGTTTGTTTTTATTTATTTGCTAACTTTGAACTCCCTGGAGGACTGCATACAGATCTTCAGAGGCATAAGGAGGAAAGTGCTCTGGCCAACAAGACAGACAAAATGACACAGCATGAGCTGCATCACTTTGCAGTCTTCTATGTCCTTCTTCTGACCTAGGTGCAATTACACTTCCAAGTAGAAAAAGTTCTGTCTCCTTGGCTGAGATTAAAACAAGGATGAGTTCTGAGGTTTGCAAGAGATGCCACATTCACCAGTCTTCTGGAAGGCAGGAGACTTTTTCCATCCACTGCTAAGCTTCTCAAACCTTCATACGATCAATGCTTCTATTTTTCACCTTCACCTTTTGAAAGAATACTAAATTATAGTTCAACATTTATCCTGATGCAACTTTGTATAGAACCAGTGCCTCACAGCTTTCAAAAGGGGGTTCTTTCCTTAAAATCTGCTTCCTATTACACTTCTGGTTTAGACAAAATGGGAACAGATTTTGAGGCAATACTGGGGATTTTTCCCTCTGCACTCCAACAGATTTATCTTTCTCCCTTGTCTGAGGGCAGCCTGTTGGAAATAGCACAATTCACCGTCCCTTCAAGGTAACAGCCTGTGAATATTGCTTGCCTCCTTTGCAGCAGGTAGGAGAAACATGAGAGTCCATTATATCAGTTTAGGTGGTTGCAATAGTCCTTGCAGAGATACTGAGACAGCCAGAAAAATCTCTTGATGCCTTACAAGTCCTGAATGATTTGAAGCTAATCTCTGTTCTTTGAAATTGACGATAAGAGAGTTAAATTTCCCAATATAAGATTGAACATCTGGAAGCAAGGTGGTGTTAAGATTATTCTGGACTATTTTAGACCTACACAAGTCAAATTTCTTTCTGGAAAAAGTGATCTAACATTTATAACTTTGTTTTATAATCTCTTTTAGTTCACACATTTTATTATCCATTGCCTACTTATGATTATAGCTTTTGAACATGTGATTTTTTTTGGGGGGGGGTGATGGTAACAACTGCAATTGAATAGGATTAGGGCATTCTACATATCCAAATTGCACAGCAACAAGATGAAATATTAGTCCAAATATTACTCCAGCATTAAGAACCACTCTGTCCCAAACACCTTTCTATCTGCGTGAAAGCTAGAACTATTTTTACTTTTGCCCTATTTCTGGGTGGCTTTGGGTCTTTCTGGCACAGAAGGCAAATTAAAATTCTGGTTACAGCTCTGAAATGTTCTCCTGCTTATTTTTCAGTTGCAAGGCTGCATCTATTCCCGACAGCACTGTCAAACCCCTTGAAGAGGATCGTTCCTGAAAATTACCTCCCTGCAGAAGAGATTATAATTTTTATCCACATCACTTCTTTATTTATGAGCTTGCTTCTTTCTCCTCTTGCTTTAAGGGCATAAAGAAAACAGAAGACCTTTTTTTTCCCTTTCTTTTTATTTTTTTTTATTTTTACTTCTGATTCCAGAGGATGTAGGTCTCATAGGACGTAATACAGTGCTTGGACAAGATTTCTATTAAACTCAGATTTTTCTTATTTTTAGTGCTACAAAACCCTCCAAAATGTTTCATGCAACTGACAAAGACCAGGAGTTTTCTAAATCAGAGCTTTTACAGGTACAGGATTACATATTTTGCACCATAAAACATATCCCTTGGGGCAAAATTTGCCTTTTAACTACTGACAAATACAGCCTGCACCACTGCTTCATGTGCCCGAGCTCCTTTCTTAGGGTGTGATGTGGCAGGACTGGTTCTAACAGGCAGCGAGGTGTGCCAAAGGAGTAAGTGAGGAGCTTTCAGAAAAGGTCTGATAACAAGTGACATGTAATGTTTAGACAAAAATGCTGCCTGACAGTCATCCACTGTCCATTTTAGGGTACTGCAGTGAGTCACTGAGTGCTTGACAACCAACCAAATGCTGAAGCTCCAGCATCTAACTAGAAACACTAAATCCAAAACAGCTTCTAAAAATTACACTATCTTTATGTATTTTTAGTATCTAAGCACTACCCTGGTCAGACTCTGTTAAGTAACCTTACTTCAGTAGGACTTCATGCCCCAAGATTTTTTCCCATTTACCTGTTTTATGGCTGTCACAGTTATGACAAAGAATAATGGCAATCCACTGGTAATAGGACTGGTAGGGGTATCTATCATAAGCTAAAACAAAAGAAAATACAAAAATTAGTCCAAAATTTATTTTTTCAATTGTACTTTCAAAAAAAACCCCAATAAAACAAATGAAGCAAGCTGCCTATTTTCCAAACCCTTTATTATAACCTGTATTTTTACTGCATTTCCTGCAGAATTTCTCAAGCAAAACTCAGTTTCTGACAACTAAATAATACGTCAATAATGATGCAAACAAATGTTTTAGAGCACAGAGCAGCCTTAGTCACATTTGTAAAGAATGTGTCCTTTTTTAAGGGTCATTACTAAAAGGAAGGTGTAATTTCATCCTACAAAAATTAATTCAAAAGCATATTACAAAGGAAGAAAATCTGCATTCCATTAAGCTGTTTCAACACTCTATACAATCTACTGCTTACCAGCAATGTAGAGTATAACATCATCCACTTTAGAAGTGAAAATAAAGTTAAGAATAGTAATTCCCAATGGTTTAGATATTAGAGAACACCTTTTTTAGGCTGCAGCTTTCTGGCTGCCCCAAGTTAACATGCAATTTTTACAATCTGTGCAACAATTATTGTTGGCATGCCAAAAGTGCAGTGTACACACTAAGGTTCTGTACGTGGGGGATGACAGTGGTTCTCCTTTGCTGCGGAAAAAATCAACATAGTCAAGTGCTGTAAAGGAAATATACACAAGAACTACTAAAAACCACAGACACTGATTTGATCCACTTTACCTGAGACTTATGGCATTGCTTTGGGAATCATTAAAGAAGAAAGAAAGTCATACATGAAGTTTACTCTACTATGGGGGAAGAACCTCACAGAGAAAACAGATCATGCCACTTTACAATGCACACATGAGATTTTTGGTTGGTTTTTTTCACTGAAACAGACAATTTATAGCACACAACAAAAATCAGACCTAGCCTGCAATACTGTCTGTTCTTTAACCGTAGCACTACAATTTCAGCTTGGCAGCATTTTGACCAAGAAAAACCCTACCAAAAGCATCTGATTTTCGGCTGGAGAGGGTTATCATGGCATTTCTACCTATACTATAGGCATACTATATACTTACTATAGGCAGTATAGATATACTCTATTTATATTCTCTCCTTCCTCAAGAGAGGCTCATACATAAAAATGAAGCAGGTTTTGTGCTGGTGGAATTGTCATGTTTCACCAGAACACCATGGTCCTCTGCCTGTCACGCAGCTAGACGCACATCCATGACACACCTCGTGTCACCAAAATGCAGTCTGTCACCTTGCTTTGGGCATGCACATGTGTGGTGAACAACGTGGACTGGACTGTGCTGCAAGTTGAAATCACACCACGAGACCCTGCCCCAGAGTTGCCATCCCCAGTGGAAAAGGTGGTAATGACAGACACTGCATCTTGGCCGCACAAGATTCATAGGACAGGGAAGTACCATGGTGGTCAGCCTTAAAAGGCAGCTTTGCCTCATAAAAAGAAAAAATACTAGATATTAATGAACTTCCAATAAGGATTTGAATAAAAACAGAATTCCATTCTAACAAATGAACAAAAATGACTTCAACTTTTCTGCTGTTCCGTTCCCAAGAACGCAGACACACAGACAAGAAGACATTTCCTATACATGTGAGGGCATCCACTTGACACAAATTGAGAGAACAGGATTATACTCAGAACAGAACTTCTGCCCTTACATCCTTATTTGTTCACAGATGTCATATTTAGATACTACTGAAAGGTAACACTTTGAAAGAACTGTGACACAATACTGAACAAGAGAGATAAATCTGCATTAAAAACAAATAAAAGCCATGCTGTCTGTGGTTAGTTCAATAATATTTATGTTCCATCTTCAGCACGTTCCCATCTTCCTCATGCTACAATATCTTAAACAGCATGAAACATTACAACAGGAACGACACAGTCAAGATTCTTAACTAGGAAGATGCGATGAACAACACATTTTGTTAGCCTAAGTTGGAACTGTATGACTTTAGTCCAGCACAGGAATTTTCAGCCTAGAAATGTCCTTCTTTCTAAATGTGAAAGAACAAGATCAAGGGACACAGGAGGCAGTGGATTAAAAGACCTGGCCCTGACACTGACACCTTACACAACCACAGACAAGTTTTATGAACTCTTCACTATCCCTGTTCTTTGTCAAAAGAGAAGCCATCTTTTTCAGATGCACACTCTAAATGTTGGGTAATCACTGTGGAGGGCTGTACATGTTCAAATAATTCTATTTCATAATGAAAGAAAAGTCTGTACCCCAAAATCTTGTCTCTGCCTCAGATATTAATTAATCTTTCAAAAGTTACTATCATTCCTCTGAACTCTTCTCCCATTTATCCTTCACCCACTAAGCCTGCAATAGCTCCACAGAATTCAGGTGCATTACAGAGCTGGAGAGGCAGAGATCACAGAAAATGTACAGACTGTCCTAATCTACTCATGGATGTTCTTAATTAAAAGAAATACGGTCTGCTACAAAAGCCACAGCAATATTTCTGACATAAACTGTAACAATAACAGCACTAACTGAGGTCTTCAAAACTGACAAACAATTGATTTTAACTGTAACATCTGTGCGTTCATTTTATCTGAACAAATTGAATTTGAGGATCTTAGAATTATATCACAAGAGTCTGTTGATTTACAACCACCTACAGTGAAAACATACAAATATTCAAACTCCACCAACACCCACAAAACCAGGAAGCATATCTGGAATTTCATTACTCCCTTAAGAGATTTAAAGTTGCATTTGAGACAGACAATTGAATCCCTGTGCTGACTGTGCAATGGACTTTGAAGCTGAACACCTCAATACATTAGCATTCATGAAGATAAAAACCAAGGATAATACTTAAATTTGGATATAATTCTTTTTAAAGTTATGCTCTTTTCCTAGAGAAACTGGAAATGTGTTCTTTTTATAGACAGAATATATAAATAGAGAAGTTAAAGTCACAGAACAAAAATCAGTGGCAGAATTTACAACACATATTGCAATTTCATGAGTATTATTCAACTTACCTGAACCAAAAATATAATGAGAAAATAAAAGTTGGCTACTCTTCTGAACTGCTCAAATAAGTTTTTTGGAACAAAATTCCACACTGTATACTGAAGGGGAAAAAAAGGAGAGAGAAAAAAATAACTACAACACAATGCACAATTTTTCAGTGAAATTCAGTTCTGCTCCCATTGAATTCTCCTAACCTAAATCTTATCATTTCCCCAGGTCCCCTCCCCCAGACCTTGCTCTTCTCCCACACAGAACTGCTTTATCCAATTTTTGTTCATTTTTTTTATTCCTCTGTTTTAAGTACAGCTAGCAGGGAAGCAGGGGTAGCGACTGCATTTCCTCCACAGGCCAAGTTTAAAATGTTTTCCTCCAACCGGGACGGGCAGCTGGAGTCATTTGGCTGCTTGTGTCCTGGGTAGGAGGAAAGAAATTAATTCCTGCAGCTGTAACACTGCCTCCAACACTACAGCACATCCCCACCACCAGCTCTATTGATTTCAATCCAAGGACACGCCGGGAGGGAATCCGCAACTGCAGTCCACTGCTGATTTATTTTATGCAGAGTACTGGCTTTCAATTTGGCTATTTTAAAAATCCACATAACCAGCTTCATCCTGCCTTTTAAGTAGTTTGGGCAACACTGATTGAAAAACTACTTTTCTTCAGAAAGCAACTTGCTTAATTGCTCTGTACTGAAGTTTTGAGGAAAGAAGGGTGAGAGAATGAGATAAACTACACATGAAGCAACCTAGCTTTTCCCTCAAAACAGTCCAGAGTTTGCTTCATTTTGAATACTGCATATGCACCCCTAGACATAATACTGACGTGCACATCCACCACACAACATCTGGAGTAACATACCAAGTGGTTTTGCCATGACAAATTGATCCCTTACCTTGGATGATATGATTCTGTTGTCCGCAAACTTCTGAGGAACATAATGGCCATGCTGGGGAAAACGGTTTGCTATATAAATAGTTCTTGTGTCGCTTTGATGCGGTGGGTCAAAACCCTAGAACATAAAATAAAAAAAGAGTAATCAGGAAAGTCGATTTTATTAACTGCTGTTTGGTAAAATTCTGTGGAAAAGGACATTCAGACATCAAGCAGCAGTTTTCAAAGAGTAAAGAAAATTACTGTACAAAATGGAAGTCTGCTGTCCAGACAATTTTTAAAAACTGTGGGGAAAAAACCCAAAATCTCAATTTTGAGGTTGCGTACTCGTTCTGAAAAAATGAAGAAAAAAGCCCTGTGTCACGGATAGAAAACACTTGCTACCATGCAAACTTGAAGCCCTGCAAAAAAAGAAGAAACAGAAATGGAGATGAAAACATAACTAATTTACAAAACCTCACAGCCATGCTCACAGTAACCCTAATAAAACAGATTATTGAGAAAAATAAAAGGTCAAAATATACAAGCTATACTGGTATGCTGTGGTAACTGGATTTTGAAAAGATTTGCACCAGAGAAAAGCCAAAAGCATATGCATCTAACCAGACAGCAGTGTTTTTCCAAACAAGTTCCATCTCCAAGAACTAACATTTTGTCTCATTTCAAATGTGATTTCCTGCCATTACCACCAACTCATACATAAATGGTGCAACAGTGAAAGCAAACTCATGCTGGTGGGGGGGAGGCATACTCAGAAATATTTATCAATAATTTCCTGCCAAAACAGATGATCTGAGTGAGGTCCCTGGGAATCAAAGCCCTGTTTCAGATCTAATGGTCAGTGTTTTCATCATCTGCTTCTTCAAGAGGAAGCGGAACATAAGTGTTAAACCTGCAGATGACATCACCCTAGGACTGCAAGAACAGCAAATAAGAGAAAATTCTTGACCAACCAGATGCACAGAACACAAAGATCCAGCACAAAGAAACCGTATCTAGAAAAAGAGAATAAAAGCCCATAAAGGAATTTTGAAGAAAAATGTCAAAGGTTCTAACAGATCACTGGCTAGACATGAGTCATCCATGTCATCCCACTGAGAAAAAGGCCTTCAGTGCAGGGGAGGCTGGAGGAGGAGTGGGAGCCACAGCTGAAGCACTGTGAACCTACTGGACAGCACCCAGAGGAGTGCAACATGAGCCCCAAGAGATCCTGAAAACATGGCATATAACGCAAGGCTGAAAAATCTAAAAAGCAAAGAGCAAACAAATTAGAGTCATTTAGCCTGGAGGAGAGGAAACTGGGGATATCCTAGTAAATCTCTTGATACACAGGAGATTGTTCTACTGAGAAAATGGGTGCTTTGAAGGCCAAAGAAGAACAGAAGTAAGCAGGCTTAAGCTGCAGGTAAGAAAACTTATGTCTGGGTATTGGAAAGCAAACAGATTCCGTTGTTGTGGAAAGGAATAATTAAACACCAAAATAAGTCACTAGGAAAGGTTGCAATGTCTGTAACACAAGGGCTTATATCTAGGTCATTCAAGTCTATCTTTATTTGAGCCTTTCCTGGGGCTACATGACTCACCAGAACCCTTCCTAGCAATAATGTTCTGACCTGGAGAAGCAGGTGATGGCAGAAGACAACTAAACAGTAATAATTCAGAAAACAGACAAAGAAAACTACTAAAGAAAAAGCAAAAAGCTTTTAGACATGAAATAAACTAGTGAAATTAAATTTGGAACTGTTGTTTGATTGGGAATCAATGACTGCCTGCAAAGTGGTGAATTCCAGCATCAGCATCACACACATTCCTAATCTTAGAACCAACTTTCAGAGTTTACACAATCTCCTTGTTCTTTGATGCTAAGTGCAAGGACAACTGGTGGTGTCCTTTGCTAAAAGGGTTTTATTAATTCCACTACTGAAGGTGAGGAAACTGCATTTGCAGTTGTGTTGTTCCACTTGTGAATGAGGCTCAGAGTTTTATCCATGTCAAATAAAAAGTGACACTTCACAGAACTCCAGAAGATACCTCTGTACCAGTTAACTACAGAACATGAACAGTGAGCACAGTGACCAACATAAAAAATGGTTGGTATAACCAAACATTAATTTTTTTTTAATTCATTAATATCTCTCATGCAGGTCATTAGGTATGTTCACATTTGGGAGGGTGTCATTTTAAAGTAAAGGAATAACTAAAAATCCTCTCAAACATACAAATGTTTGTGTTTGGCATCATTACTCAGAACCATTCTGCTTTAGAAAGGAAGAGGTCCAGAATAATGAAGGGAGAAAGAAAGGAAGGGGGATTTTTCAAAGAGATTTGAAGGAGAATAAACTTTAGATGACAAGCAGTGGAAGGCTGGTCTAGTCACATGCTCCAGGGTGAAAACTTGTTTAAAGATAAGAGTAGAGCAGGGAGACAAAAAGTAGATAGGGGAAAGGATGGAAAAAAATATACAGAACACCAAAAGCAAAATGCAAGGAACTGTTCACAGCTTTAAGAAAAGAAATACAAGCATGAAAGGAAGATAAAAAAAAAATGTACCTCTTAACTGCTGACACAAAATTTAAACAGAAGAGCATTTGTAGCAGAAGCATTTTGGATATTTGACATTAGTGTCACAGTATTTCTAAATCAATCCAGAAGATGCCACAAATAAAAGTGTTTTGCAAGGTAGAAAAAAAGTCATCTAATTAGTAAGACTTCATACACAGCTCTCTTCTACATCTCAGAAAATGTCTAGCACTCACAAAATGCCAGACATTCTCACTTTGGAAAGTCAGACTCTACAGCCTGAAAAAATTCCACTCTAAATTGAACAGATGTAAAGCAAGGAAAAAAAACACAAAGAGCAAAGAAAACAAGTTGCAGTCTTCTTTCTGACAGTGATAAATGCTAACCTGCATGCCACTTGCTGAACGCTATTAAAAGATAAATCAAAGATTACTGAGTGACTAGGATATCACTGAATTTTTTATATGCCCTTTTTAGGCCACCATCTGAGCACCTGAAGGTTCATGAGTTTGATGACATTTCATGATGAAGAGTAAAGGCCTCTGTATGACTCCAGCCTCACTGCACAAGCACTTCTATCAGAATGAATACCTCTGCTGAAGCAGGCTCAGATGATGAAAAGCATGAACTTTATTTTCCAAATAAATCAGACTCAGGCCATACAAGTTTACAGGTGCAGTTGTGGAGCTAAAACAGCTTAAATTTGCGGTCTGTAGATATTTCATTCTGTTTTGTTGACATTTGCCACGGAGAAGGCACAGAAGCTGTGCAGTCAGCAGATCACAATGCACACTCAAGGCAGGTCGGGGACAAAAACCCCTCAATTGTCAGAGCTGTGGTTGGAAAAGGACACATCCCTGACAACCTCAGTGACTTGACTGAAGTCACAGCAGGAAGAGAGTGTCAGAGCTGGGAACAAACCCCAAATTTCCTAAGTTGGATGACTATAACTACTAAAAATCACTTGAAATTAGCCAACAACTCTGCCATCTCATAATTATCTGATGAGACCACAACCAAGCAGATCTTCCAGAGAAATTTTAATTACACATCTCTCCAAGGAAAATTCTGCACAGGCACTGAACTTCATTGTTCAAGAGCTGAAATGTCTTTAACTCTTCTCTAACTATGGGGTTGGTCACAGAGCCTGCTCCTGACAATAACTGATTCATAGTCCAAATTTCTGCCCAGCAAGGGATTTTCCACAGCAACTCTGTGCAGCCAGCAAAGCGGTGCAGAAAGCACACTGCTTCCTAATTTCACTTAATAGACAGTTCTCTCTCTTTCTAACATCATTCTCCAACTCAGCTGCAAAAGTAGGGTGACATGCCCTTGTCAAAGGATTTCTGCTGCTAAACAGCATGAGCAGAGAAACCCTAAATTAGAGTCTTGCAAAATGATTAAGTTGTCACCAATCTCTTTCAAAAAAAAGTTAGTTTTCCTGCGGTTATCTAGTGAAGTGACTTCTACCCAAGTGCAAAGATCACTGACTTCATAACAAATAATGCTGAATATGTTACAAGACCTGGTATTTAAGGCTTCTTGACCAGGTATATTACATTAATCACCTTTAAATAAAATTTGACCACAAGATGAAGTGACCTGATTTTCTCACCTTCATGTTGCAAATTAAATCTAGATTTATTGGCTAAAAGTTCAGTCCTTCAGATGATTTATCAACACAACCAAACATCTACTTTTGGAACACAGTTCTCATTTAATCTTTGATACACATTTCCCCAGCAGAAGTTCTGCACCCAAACGAACTCAATACTTTGGTTTTGAAAACAGCCTAAAAGCATGCCACATATACTGTACACAGACACTCCAGTCAAGCTGATTTATAAAGCACAAATGAAAATAACCTTTAAAAATAAAAAAGAAGTGATTCATAGTTTTCATTTCTTATAAATTTGAACGACTCTAAGCAAAGTCTAAGTAATTTTTATGAAACTTCCTCAGTAGTGATTTCATAACTGTTCTAAAAGTTAGACAAAGATATTCACTGTGCAGTAAATTAGGCCCCTTTAAAACAGCACAGAAAACATATCCCAGGGAACTGAGGAGAAATATTTGACTGCAATTTTATGCAATTTATTTCATGAAAGCCATGGGATTCAACAGCCACCCCCAAACAACTCTTTCCTACATTTTGTCTGCATCTCAACCACTGTACCTGGAGAACTGCCCAAGGGCCATCAAGTAAGGAAAACTAATCCATCCATTTTCCCACTTTGGTTTGTGTTTTTGGTTTTGTCTTGGGTTATTTTTTCCAGTTCTTTTAATATGTCATGCCAGTTATCTGGTCATATAATAAAAAGCTTCCCTGTGAAAGAGGAGTTTTACATTGCTGCTGAGGAAGCCTTAATAACACATACAACAAACTAGGCAAACACACAGGAAGCAAATGAGGATCAGCACTACAAAAAAAAAAAAAAAACAAACCAAAAAAAAAAAAACAAACAAACAAAAAACCACACCAAAAAAAAAAAAACACAAAAAAAACACCACCACCAAAAAACCCTAATCCCTCCCAACACCTGCAACTGCAAAGGAAGAAAAAAATGCTTTTGTACTCAACTTGTTGCTGTAACACACATCTACTGCAAGACTCTTAACACTTCAGTACCACTATTAAAGTCTTTCAGCAGGGGTTACTGACATGAGACCAGCAGACAACACATCCATTTCGTGATCGAGCTTTGCAATACACGCATTGATATTCACAAATCATCGGACAGGCAGTTTTTGCTTATGACTTGTATAAACTTATTATACTTTAGTATCATCTCTCAGAGTTTCTTATTCATTACTCACAGCTTTTACAGAGGGGAAAGAAAAGCCAAACTTCTATTTGCTGAAAGAACTTCTGCTATGTGACCACTGAAAAGTGAAAGGGGTTTGGAAGAAGGAAGTCTCATTCAGAGCCTCTTCCTCCTTTCAAAACCCACACTGAACACAACAGACAAAAGCAGCAGTTCCCTCAAAACCTTTCTGAATATCACATACTAATTAATAAAGCTAAAAAACAGAAGAAAACTTGGTCTCAGAAATCCTTTCTCCTAGGGAAGTGACTTGACTGATCGTGGCTGCAGAATCAGAACATCACATTTCCTGGCAGACAGCCCAAAAGTCTGCTATTACACTGCTGTGAAGATATATTTTGATTAGAAGTGTTTTGAGGAAATGGATTTTCTTGCTTTGGATTTTCTTCTGAATATACATAGAATACTTTTCCCTCTGTCAGATAAGATGATCTATTCACACTGTGTGCCCATTTTCAGAAGTCTGTGTAAATTTGTATTCCATACAGTCAGCCAATAATTCTTTCAGTCATGTAACTGGGCAGTAGTCAAACTGAATTTGCCTTATCAAAGGTTAGCATGAAGGAAGAAACAGCCTCTCACAACAATTTTAAACACTGCTCTAACAACTAAAATAGTGAATCAGCTGAAGCACCCTGATGTGTACACAGCGCCATGCAATTTGTACCTCCCATTTTAAATATCACTGCAGTAAAGAAATAAAACTACTAAAAGTCATGCACTATTCATGCAACTTCCTCTTCTCTCTTACTGTATCTACAGCTGTTCAAAATATCTGCTAATAAATCATGCTGTAACCTCCTAAAAGACCTATAACCAGATTACATTATTTTGTGAGAACACACCCCCTAGGCGACAAGGCCTGTGAAATCATGAGGCAATAATCATTCCTTTCACAAAGTTAAAATATGCCTACTACTGCATTAAGAAAAGTTGTACTAGTGCTTACCACAAAGTCCTGCTCACACAGAGCTCAAGTTGCTCTTACTTTACATACTATTTTGTCACGATGCTCACCAAAAACATCTTGGAAAAATCCCTACTTAAAATTTTTAAAATCATCTATCATCTCATAATTTATCTGCACACACAACAAGCAAGGTAAGCTGGCCTCATTCACTGCTAACACAGTGCCCCACAGCAGTTTCTCCGCTCAGGTCACCAATGCCAAACACACTGGTCTTGTAACATCAGTAAAATCAGAAAGGAAAAAGAAGCTGAACAAGCAAGTTAAGCTTTCCAACACAGCACTCTCAAAGGCTGCTATGGCATGTCCAGTTTCTGTTGGCAGCAAAGGATTTGAACAGAGATTCAGGTAAATAGTTTAATTCAAAAATAGTCCAACTTGCATCAATGAAGGAAATGGCTTTCTTATGCTCCCCTACAATCCAAATCACAGTATTCATAAAGCATAATCCATTTTGGACTTCATATGATAATATAAACCTAAGACCTTGTAACAGCTGCTCTTACATGACTTTCTTCAACAGAATGCCAAGGTTCACTTTTTTCCTACAGGATTATTATTCCAGTACCCAAAGAGCACCCAAAGAAAGCCAGGGAGGGACTGCTGACAAGCTCATGTAGTGATCTGACAAAGGGGAATGGCTTTAAACTGAGAGAGGGAAGATTTGGATTAGATATAAGGAAGAAATTCTTCCTTGTGAGGGTGCAGAGGCCCTGGCACAGGCTGCCCAGAGAAGCTGTCCCTGCTCCATTCCTGGAAGTGCTCCAGGCCAGGTTGGATGGGGCTTATCCTCTTGCCTCAATGTGCTTACCCAGCCAAATACCTGTAATACATTCCTTGCCCATCGCCTTCTTTTAGGATGCTCCCTGTCAGACACACAGATCATCAATAACTTTTGCTCAGATGCTTTTTAGAAGAAAAGAGACTCTACAATAAATGTGCCTTCAGCGCCAATGAAGGAAGAAACTTAGTTAGCATTCAGGTTCTAAGGAGCAGGCCTCAATCCCAAAGGCAGGGCTAGCGTCTCCCAAGTTACTTTTCAAGCCCAGTCACTGCACTCTAAACTTTTTTTTTCTTTGAAAAAAATGCTTTATGTAAAGTCCAAGAAGTTGAAGAGCCACTGAGGCTTGACAGTGTCTGTAGTCCAAAACGTGGTCCTTTGCCACATGCTCCCAAAGCAGCCCACTGCTCTAACATGGAAATAAAGATGCCTTTGCAGTTCCAACTACGCAGTTCTAATTTCAGAACTAAAAGTTTTCCTCTGTGGGCTCCAGCAATTAGTTTTCTTTATCTGCAATATCATCTTCCTGTCAGGCATGTACAAAAGGAGAGTAGGCAAGATTTTTAGAGCTGAAGGGTGACTTCAGACACTCACCAGGAGACAAGTACAGGGGACCACATTTGATAAAATAAGAATTGAGAGCTCAAAAATCACAAGCAACTTTTTCAGAAGACTTCTCAAACTATATAAACTACACTGAACATGGAAAGTGCTACTGCAATAGTTCTGCAATAATCAATCACAGAAATAGCAGCTACTAAACAGGCCACACTAAGAAATACAGAACCAATGCAAGAAATGAAACATTTAACACACAAATCCTTCACATACCTCTAATGACCACAGGATCTCAGAAAAAGAACCCCCCCAAGTGCATCCTTTACGTACATTCCCTGCATTTGTGAAGTAGACTTACAGCAGATTTTCAATATTAAATAAAGCATTTGAATCCGTGACAGGCTACAAACCTTCCCTTAAGACTAGAAAGAAGCTCAAATTTTGGAGATGGCAATTTCACCATAAAAAATGACATTTGCCAAGTCCATGACAGGAAAAATACAGAGCAATCATATATTCCTTCATGTACCAGCATACTGTATACACTATTACCTTACAATGAAATGCTGTTTAACCTCTGAAGAATAATTTATAAAAGTATTTCACACAAGCATGAAGGGCTCCTGTTCTGGACAACTCATACAGCCATTACTGTATGAAATGTTTTCAATATTTGGATTTATTCTAGTAGGCAATAGTTATTTATGCCAATCAGCTCCTGCACTGTGAGTCCAATTCATATTTTCTTTCAGCACAGAAAAAAACGAACAACCTCTTTCCAAAAGCATCTTCCCCCAAAATCACCATTAAATAATAAATCTTAAGGCTTTTTCAAAATGTGTGCCAAAATTACACTGACAATTGCTGACAGTGGCTGCTCAACAAATTTCACAGGAAGAGAATTTAGTTTCTAGCTGGAACTGTCTAGCTCTTCCTTTTAACATGCTTTGAGAAAGCCTGCTCTGTAAAACATTACAGTTTTGAGTCTACTGCATCCACCCAACAGCACTTTAAGTTCTAATTCCATTTCAAACATGATTTATGATTTAAGTGTCAGTTTAATGCCCGGCTTTCAGACATGTGTACAGACCAGTTATCCTTAAAGCATACTAAATCTTAAACTTCCTTTCCATTTTGTTGCAATTCTGCTTCCAAACAGAAATGTAAATATCTACAAAAATGTGCACAGCCACACAAAGTAGCACAAAAACATGCAAAGGAGTAACAAAATGCAACAACAGATGACAACTTGCATTTTGGGGGATAAACCATATAAAACCTCTTCCTCTAGTAAAACATTTCAGGATGAAAACAAACAGGTCGCTTTTTGTCCACATCATTATCTCTCCTTCCCATTTACAGGAAAGTTCTCCTTTCCCAGACTTATTTTTACTCAAAGTAAACAAGGAAAAAAAATCCTCTTAAGTCACTGCATGTGGGAGGCCAAGGAATTGCAGGGGTTTGTTTTTTAAATCAGAGTGTAGTTCTCAATCCTACTTTCTATCTTTTCTACCATGGTCTGTACTAATGCTAAGTGGTTTTCTCAACAGCAGGTGAAAAGAGGTTTGTATTAAAAAAAAAAAAGTCTAGCTGCAAATATGTCACCTGTGTTTTGCTAGAAGATATGACCTTGCATTTACAGAGACACTTTGTCACATCTATTTTGCTGCAGTTCTTACCTGCTTGCTTAACAAACAGATTCTGTGCTAGAAATTGAAGGATTTTTTTGAGAGGCAAGCTTTTTCCTGGTGACATAACTACAAAAACAGTCATAACTACTGAGTACATCACAATACAGTCAAGAAAAAGCAAGAGCAGATCGTCAGTGAAAGTCACAAGTCATGATGCTTTTAATGAAATTTAAACACAGTGTTATATTTTTATTTTATAACTTCTGTCTCTCCATCCCAGAGGAAAGCAAATGTCAGTTTTAATGAAGTCAACCAATCCATTTAAAACTAGAAAAACAAATACCAATGATATTCAAAACACATGTTGAATGTTACTAAATCCAGCACATATTTACTTGCATTAGATTACAAATTTTACCTTCCACTGAGAGTACAGAAACAATCTCTCAGCAGTAAACAGAGCCTTTCACCCATCCCACCAGATACTCCCTATCGACAGAACACAAATAGTTTTTGCTCATTTTCAACAAAATTCTATTCTTCTCCCTCTTCTCCTTTAGTCACATAAAAACCATAAACAGATAGAAGTTATCAAGGGAGCAGAACCCCATTAGTGCAGGGATATCATACAGTCAATTAAATAGTCCTATCATTGAGCGATAAATGGAAATTTGGCACCACAAAAATTTGCTGCTTAAAAAGCTCATGGATAGGAAAAAAAAGAAAAGAGGATGGGACACGATACAGGCCAAATATCCAAGTCTCACAGCGAGGCAGCTCATCAGACAACACCAATCTTCCCATTTTTAAATCAGTATTTGAAAGAATCAGTGTCAGGACTGGTTTGATTATTTTTTGGTTTGAAATTCTTAGACTTCGAGTTTAATTTCCATGAGGTGAGATGAGTTACACACAGGACACAACGGAGGTCTCCATTTGGAGCAGACAGCTGGCTGAAGGCAGGGCCAGGTTCTGCACGCCTTGGAACACACTGTGCTGCAAATGGATCAGCCCTCAGCAGTCACAGAATACAAAGAGAAAATAAGGTTAAAAGACCCAAACACATGGGAGCATTAGTCCAGCTATCAAAGAATATCTCTAGCGAAAAGAGGGCCACATTTTCTCCCGTGCTAAGTTACAGGGGGGGCGTCCTTGACCTCCAGCTCTCAAACTACTCTAGCAAAGCAATGCAGCCTTTGGGCTGTTCCAACACGCACCTCGCTGATCCCCCAGTGATAATTCAGAAGGTATTAACCAACCAGTCTGGGCCACAGGAACTCTTCTGGGCAAATATGCATTTATTTTTCTAGCACAAAACAACAAGCAGTTCATTAGTTTTAGCCACAAAGGGGAAGAGGCTACATTGACAAATAAGAGGGAGGAAATTGTACTTCAGAACAGCAAGGTGATTTCAGAAGCTAGATTTTCAGTGATTGGATTAGTTTAAAGTACTTTTGACATTCAGAAAATAGAGGGAATTCGGGGGGGGGGGAAGTAACTGCATTCAGTAAAATGATTAAGTGAAAATAATACACGCTTGTCAGTGCAAACAATGAGACAAATGCTGTCCACCTTGTTCAGGATGCCAGTAACTGCAAGGTATTGCAAAATACCATCTGTCCTCTCAGAACATCTTAACAGTAACCAGCATCTGAAAGGGAAAAAAAACCCATCCCAAACTACAATCCTCCAGTGTTAATCTATTTGAGGACATTCCCTTATTAGTAGAGATTTTTCATTAGAACACATCTAGAAGATGAAGAACACTCCTACAGATACTGTGCTGGCTGTGGAGGGTGTGAAGTGTGACAGGCACAACCTACACAGAACAGTCAAAAACATTCCCTGTGATCACCCTCAAGGCAGTCTGTGGAGAACTTCTGGACTTGATAAACTCCTGACATCCCTCCCAGTGTGAACCTTCTTATAACCATGAAGTAAATAAAATAGTCTGATATCTAGGTTTTACAGTTAATCTATAGATTTTATCTTTTATTTACAGTTAAATAAGAAAGCTGCATTTGCCCAAATACCCAGCTCTCCACAGCATTAAAGCTGTTGTGCACTACAGCATTCAGGTCCTTAAACTGCAAAGATACTCTGCCAAATCCAGCACAACGCTTGTCTTGAACTGTCATTTATAAAAGAGGGGCCAGGCAGGCAGCTCTTAGGTTTTCTCCATGCAGTATCCTTTGTACTTCCCTGAGCTGTCAGACAACAGATCAAAAGGCTCAAACTCCTCATAACAGCAATAGAAGAGAAATCCTGAGACCCTTCTCCAATTGACAGGACTAATAATTTAAAACTATGCAGCTAAAATCACGCACACAAGGGTATTCTACCACAATTTTCAGAGACCTCCTTGCCAGACTGACAGCATCAGTACGTTCTGTCAACAGCACTGCAACAGCTCCTGCAGTCCACGTGCACCATCAGAGAGCAGCACAGCCCAAATGCAGTCACAAACCCACCAAATGAGAAGTGGAACAGAAAGTCCCTGCGCATTACAAATGTCACTGTACTCTTGTTTTGTGTTGGTACTGCACAAACTCGACCACGGGAGCCACAGTGGCACTTTGTATAAAGATTTGCCATGAGGTCTAACCCATCATACCTGGAAATGCAAATAAAACATACTGTGCTGTTCCTGAATATTAATGATGCTTCCTATCAACTGTTGTTTATCCGGTTGCTTTTTTCAAGCAGAGTTGGCTGTGCCTGTGGGTTATGCAACCCTCCAAATCCACATGCCTACTGCTCTCTGAGATCTCAAGGTAACAGAGCTGGAACCCAAACATCTCTCCTGCCCAAAGTTTGTCTTTGTCACGACATTTTACTCAAAGTCATGAATTGTAACTCCATTTGCCTCTATAAATTTTCATTACTAAAACCTAGGTACTTCTAACTATTAACTACATATTATAACATCACATTAACTAGAAAGTTAATGACTTACTATGCAGCTTATTTAGCATGAGGCAGCATTAGATGGAGAAAAAGCAATAAACTGTCTCTGCAGGGTGATGTGAATTGTTTCAGAGCAAGAAAACCAAACTGAAGGCCAAGATACCAAACAACCTGATCATCTGTGCCACAGAGGCACTGAAGGCTGTACTACTGTCACCAATTTCTTAGATACAACAAATCACTAAAAACCATCTAACACCTCAGTTAAAAAACTGTTATGAACTTGTAAGATGGTAATAAGGATGGAGGAAGTCTTACATTCTCAGCATGTCTCCTCAGAGGACTACTCATACCTTTCTATCCCTCTTTGTAGCTCTACAGGCACACACAGAACTTTACAAAGAAAGCACAGCAAAGTCACCACTTTCAAAACTTAGCTAAAATAGTCCGAATTCCATACCAGGTCCTCTCATTGCTTTAAGTTCACCCGCTTCATTCTCTCCACCTCTTAACAATGCAAGTTCTCAAAACCATATACACTCATGAGCACCCAGTATATGAAATACTGTTCTCTTAAGCAAACAAGAAGTTGCAAAACAATTCATTGGTTTCATACAGAGAGTACTTAATAACCACCTAAAAGCACCTTCAGCAAAGTACCAGTCCCTCCCCCTCTCCCCAATCCCTTACTACTTTTCCAGCATTTCTGCACACCAACATTTTTCTTTTGTATTACTACAACATCCCACTTGCATCACTCCCACACATTTGCCTGACTCCAACCCTCCTGTATGGATGAGGACCCTTTTTTAAAACCCGTTGCCACATCAAGCACAGGTACAAACGCACGCTCCAAAGGCATCCAAACCCACGCATTCCTCTCTTCTCCTCTCAGACACAGATTTTGGCACCTTTTGATTTGAATATTTCTGTCACCTTGCTTTTCCCACTCATTCTGGTTATTTTGCCAGCATCCTTCACCGTGTTTTCAGCCCTCTGACATTCTTTCAGAACCTAAACATCACAGCCATGTGAAGAAGCAAACATATGGTGGGATCTATGTTAAACCAGCAATTACACACAGGGATGAGTTGTCTGAGTGTCTTTAGGAAGAAACATGCAGTGTGATACCTATCTTAGGCCATTTTTCATCTTTATGAGCTGTGAAATAACCAAGCCATTAACATCTGTGACGTCTATAGGAAAAAAAAACACAAAACACATATCATTGCAATGATTTTTTCTCATCAGTCCCATATTTAGATGTCTGCCAAGAGTCTTGATTTTTTTATTGTCTTGCTTTTCTACTACACTAATTCTTCCCTGTCAAAACTAGTGCAAGTTTTAAACAGTCATTTTTCACCAGTTTCCTTTAAGAAGCACTAAAACCTCCTAGCGCCAAGTTTATTGCTCATCCTGTTACACTAATCTTTTACTTTCTATTAAGGGCAAACAGATTTCTGGAAAGCTGGTCAGTGTACTACTTGCAGTGAAAAAAGCAACCATGCTTGATACATGAACTGCTAGCACTGATAAAGTCCTAATCTAAACTCTACAGAAGGCAGCATAACACTGCTCTAAAAACCACACACACAAACCTCAAGCTACCTTCAAGTGGAAAAAATGACAGCTATGTTACACCAAACAGGTTTTTTTTTTTCCTAAAAAACATGTGTATGACTGTAACAGAACAGAAGAGTGCAGTCAGAGCTAAAACAGAGCAATTAATTTCCAGGTCAGTAACTCTTGGTGTCAGACCAAACTACTGAGCACTGTCGAGCTGGCACTGAGACCATCACCACAAACTCTCTGCCTCAGACACAGAACTCGGAAAATCTGTGGGCCCTGGGAAACAAGGTCAGGGAAGAACAGGAGAAAAGAAGAAAACACAAACATTTTTATCTTTTTTTTTTTTTGGTAACAGGTGATGCAACAAATTAAACAAATCATTAGTGAGACAGAAGCTTTAACAATCAAAATCTGAAAACCTAACTGATGTAAGCTCTTGCACCAACCCGGACAAGATCTGTGATGCAAAGTAACTCCAACAAATGGAAGAAGTTATTTTACAAATACATAATTTAGAAAGAATTTCTCCCTTAGAGAAAATGCAAGTAGGATAATGCTGGTCGGCCAATGGAAGCTGGCCAATACTTCAAATCAAAATAGTGAAACTCGATGTACTTCCCTGCTACAGCAGCACAGACGTGACAGCCACGGCCGCCGGGCTTCCCCTGCTCGCTCTAACCCAGCACAGCAAGCAGGGGGGACAGGCACCCTCACTGCTGCCTTTTCCCAGTGGTTTCCCCCGCCAAAAGCATTTCACGGATGTTTTCCTTCAATTTCTTTCAGTTTCAAATCCTCAGCACGCAGCGGCTGCAAAGCGCTCAGTGCGGGGAAATATTTGAGAGAGACGCCCGTTGGGTGAAAAAGCCTTAAAACATTTCGCAACGGGAAGAAGGAAGAAGCTGCCAATCTCTGAAGTGTCGGTCCAGGGAAAAAGGCACCGTCATTTCTCCGGGAAGTTTGGGGAGCCCTTCCCAACGGGGGCCACTCGTAAGGGAACGCGCTGTCCTCTGTGCCAAGGGGGTTTCGATGGAAAAAAAAAAAAATCCACAGAAAAAACCAACCAAAAGCCAAAAAACCGAAACACCCCAAACCCTCGGATACGGGTTAAAAATGAAATTTAAATATCCGTCAATAATGATCCAGGTGCAGCCTGCGGGTCTCCCCAGCCCCTGCGGGGAAAGAACTCTCTCCCCCCTCGCACCCCGGCCCTGCTCCCCGGTTCCTCCGCGGACCCACGGCCCGGGCAGCGCCGTCGGGACGGGGCCGAGCCGAGAGCCCGCCCGGCCCGTGGCGCGGAGGGCGCAGGGAGGCACC
>VXBQ01009297.1:313797-413421 GCA_013400175.1 Phainopepla nitens | reverse complement strand
GCCGTGAGCGGGGAGCCGCCGTGACCTGCCCCGGGCCTGGGCTGCCGTGGTCCGGCCGCTCCGCCGCCCTGAGGCGCGGCTTCTCGGGTACGAGAGCCGTGCCTGCGCCCGAGTGACCCTCGGGCAAAATCCCAGCTCTCCACGCGGGCTCCGGCCGCAGCCCGGCAGGGCTCAGCGCCCTCAGACAGGGCTGCAGCCTGTCAGGGCCCCCTGTTCTACCCAAGGGAAGCTACTTCGCAACTCGATTGTTTTGTTTTCTTTGCAGAAAATGCAAAGCGTACACACGTTGGAATAAAGATTTTGAAAAGAGAGCAGATAATCACTGATTTAAAGTTAAAGCCCAAGTGCACGCTGTGTGGGTCTCCCAAAGCAGGGAACAGTTGCTGGAGGATCTGGTGCCCTGCTGCTGGCAGCACTGTCATGAACTGCTGTTTGTTAAAATCGGGTGTAGAAACGTCCTGATACCAGGAAGGGATCTCTCTGAAATCTTCCACGGGAAGAAATCTTCCCGCCTGGAACGCGTTCCTGTGTCACCTGCCCTGGGTGACGCTGCCTTGGCAGGGGGACTGGGCTGGGCGATCTCCAGAGGTCCCTCCCAACCTTGACAAATCAGTGATTTTGCTCTGAAAACAGCTGCTGCTTATGGAAACAAAACAGCGTTCAGCGCCAAACGTGTACACACCTATACAAGTCTGCAGCTTCTGCGCCTGTGTGACTAAGAACTAAAGGAGATTATTTTAAGCAGTAAAGACCTGGGCATTTGTGATCAAATACAGTTGTCACTGAAGTCAGTGACAATTTTGACACTGAATTAAAGAGAAGTGTTTCTATGGGCGAAGAGCACTGTTCCTGCCACTCCCATTTGTTCCCAGAGAATTAGGATTTTTAGCAACGAATCATAATCGTCTCTGCTATAGTTTTCAGTGTTCATATAGAAATTTAGAATGTAATTCAGGATTAAGATGGATGATCTAATGTCTGAGCAATGGAATCCTGTGGTGAATGCTGATGGTTTAAGCATCTGCATTTAATTAGAAAAATAACGTTTAAACAGCAGGGAATAAAACTATTTTTATCAGGCACTTAGGAAAGCTAATGTTAGCAAAACTCATTATTAAATGCTAGGCATTATTTCAAAACATTTAAATACATCAAAGCTGAGTTTCAAACAGCTTGCACTACCCTATTCATCTAATATGAAGTCGAAAATAACAGAGTGATTTCATAGCTATGGCACGTTGCCTGGAGAGTGGCCTTAAGCCAGAAGCTGAACTGATACACTCAATATTCGTGCTCCTCTTTTATCATCGGATGTAGAACAGGGTCCTGACCACTACACACTAAAATTCATATGCCATTACTCTGAAGTGCAAGAATATTTGTCACTCTCTCCCTGCCAAATTCCAGTCTGAGTTGCACTTTCTGCAAGTCTCTGTTTCCATGGCTTGCAGTTGTGTTACATAAAGCTGCTTGGCGCTGTCTGCTCCACATTTTCTGTAATGATACTGTTTCACCAGACAAAACTTGGAAGCAATTTGCAAGTGATTCGAACCTGCAGTTTGTATTTTTCACTCTTAAGATGTTTGTGTTTTAGAGGATGAAAGGATATTGATACGATGGATAGGAATTTTTTTTTGCTCTATGTAACAAAGGCTCCAACTGCACCTTTTCAAATATACAGAAAAAATTCACTTAAAAAAATCCTTTCCTAGTATCCTGCCTAGTGAAACTTTGCACCTCTTAAATTGCTCAAAAGCCCACACTAGACACTTATGAAGTTTCATCTCACCCTTGAGAGATAAATAGTTTTCAGAAGAGAAAATTGAAGCAGAGAAGCCAAGCCAGATATTGATTAGCCAGTAACACTCCAGCACTTCTCAAATCAGAGGTCAACTGCATTAAGAATTAAGATTCCCACATCAGAGAACTTTAAAATAGTGCCCTGGAGTCTCACCTGAATTCACACAGCAGGCTTATGCAGAAAAAAACCCAACTGCTGAAGAAAAAAGTCACCTTCCAAAGATTAGGTTTAACCCATTGCCCAGGCTCTCTTGATTAGACTCCAAGCTTTCCACTTACGTTTCTATGAGAGTAGTGATTTCAGATGTTTGTTTAGCAAGATCAGGATACAAATGCTGTCTGATAAAGAAATATTTACATAAACATAAAAACACACTTAAATGTTAGGTCCAGCAAGCTTTTATTTATGTGTGCATGAGTAATTCTTATATAATCAATGGTGCTACTTTTAGGCTTATAAAATTAAACATTAGTAACCACAGAATCATTGCCTGAACATGCAACCATGAAATTGTCGTTGGGGCTGCTGATGCTGCTCCCTGAGCTTGTTCCTGTGCGAGACACGCATTTCCATTAGTTTTGAAGGGTGTTTTGGGGCCCTTTTCCAGCAGGAATTGGTGAGATGCCCTCAGGCTGTATGGCCACATCCAGTGCAGGATGGGAGGAGATGGAAGTGCGGCACTAGTGCCAGAGGGTGAGCTGCCTGCAGCATTCCTGCCTTGGAAAACTCTGAAATGCTTGGCAGCTGAGCCCTTTCACCTGCCCCATCCCCGGGTGCACCAGCCCCATCCCAGGCTCCCAGGGTGCTGCTGCAATGCTGGCAAGGCATGTGGGGTCTCATCTGGTGCTTTGATCTGGGGGCAGCACAGCTCTTGTATTGTTGTCCTTTGGGACAGAAAAACAGCCAAGCCAAAGAGGTGCAGAGTAGGGATGTAGGTTCAGAGTAGGGATGTAGGTTTGTGTAGCACAAACCAGTAATACTCCTTACAGTATCATTTTCCTGGTGGAAAATTCCTTTCAGTTATTACTTGGGTTTAAATGAAATATTTTGTAATTTCTCTAAATGAGTATTTGAATATATGCATTATTTGCTTGCTAATTACAGTGCTAATTAAAAATGTACACTATAAAAATGCCTGTTTTGTTTCTAATCCATAGAGAAAAAGGGCTGCCTGAGAGACACAGGGTTTCTCCAAGGCATCTTTATTCCTCAAGCATTCACTTACTGGCTGAAGCATCAATTATGTAGAGATAATCAGTGGCTGATTTTCAGTCACAAGGCTTTTCATCTAAAGACACATGTGTATTCTTACCTAGAGCAACCAGTCTTCAGGGAAAAAGTAAAAGAGTTAGAAAACTAATTGAACATTTTAAAGGGAAACCTTGCATGCAGTTTGTCACTCCTTTTTTGTGCCGTAAAAGAAATAAGATCATATTGAACGACAAGATGCATAAGGTGACATTTCCAAGACACTTACTGGATCTCCACAATAATGCAGTATTTTTTTTATTTACTCTTACCCTTTCTCTCAATTGTTAAAACCTGCATCTTGATGTAAAACCTCACCTTTCCGTTCTTGTTTTTTTTCTTTTCACTTGAGAGCTTTGTTGAGAGTGTAGAACTTCAACTTCTACCCAACACATTAAGCTCAAGAGAGCTGGATCCCAAGTGCCTGGTGAGGGGCTCCAAATGACACGCAGAGGGTCAAACCTGTCAGCCCCTGCAGGGACAGAGAACTTTTCACTGCACCTCACTTTCCCAAAGATGCTCTGCACTTATCTCATCCCTGGCTGTGTGGAATGGCCTGGCCTGCTAAATGCAAGTCAAGAGAGTTTACAATCAGTGCCATTCAGTTTGCAAGGCCCCAGGATAACAGGAAGCTGTGGAAAGCATTAAAATTCATCTTCCCTTTCAGTCTCACTGTTAACTTTTTAATTACATGTTGCCTGTAGGCCGTAACGTTCAGCTTGTGGCTTTCTCTAAAACTGTTTTGTTTGCTTTTTCCCTGGGGAGGCAGTCCAAGATTAGAAGAAATAGGAAATCCTGGAAAGCCATCCCTTATCTTCATGAAGCTGA
Organism: Phainopepla nitens; assembly: GCA_013400175.1. NCBI lineage: Eukaryota > Metazoa > Chordata > Aves > Passeriformes > Bombycillidae > Phainopepla > Phainopepla nitens. The sequence goes on along the minus strand of VXBQ01009297.1, from coordinate 409,544 downwards.
GTATGACTGGGATGAAGTACAAAATTCTAATTGTTCATGCTGTTTTATTTTTTTTTAGGGAACAGATACATTTTTTAACCCATGGCTCATAAAGTTTGGAACATCTTCAATGGCCATGTCTTGATGGAAAGTGGAGGACTCATAATCTTGCAAAACAATGGTTTTATTAGAAAATCTGTTCCAGTAAGTCAGTTAATTTCTAGTATATCCTTCACAGTGACATAATTTTGCAATTCTGTATTATAAACAAGAATAACCTTATAAAATGGGAATTTTTCTCCAGACTCTTTATTTAATGATTTATTAACACTTTTCCAACTAATTCATTCTTATCCTCATCTTTTTATAACAATTTCCTTTTCTAATTTATAAGCCCTAGTGATTATTTGCATTCATACGTCACACCTCATGGTTAACCTTTATAAAAAAACTGCCAGGCAGAAAACTATGTATCTCAATAAAAAACTCATAATATTCTATGGGGATTTTTTTTTACTGCTTTGTAGCACCTCAGTTAAGCCCACTGAGTGGATAAAGAAGGATTGAATTCTGGGGAATAAACACAGGGCCTGGTATCAGGTCTCTTGACACCGGTCACCTGGGACATTACCATGACAACTGTGATACAAACAGTTGCACACCTAGGGATGTTACCTTGGAAAGGAGTTTGAGATCTGTGTGGGAAAGGAACGTAGGGATTCTGTTCATGGTTGTACACTCTCTTTTGGTCTAATAGCTTGCTTCAAAATAGTGTAACATCTACTAGAAGGAATGTTCTCCAGGTGGTGGGAAGTAGGATTTCAAGCACCCTCATGGAGAACTTCAGTTTCCCATGTCTTGGAGGGCAAACTGCAGAATTGGATAGAGGTTTTCTGAGAGCACTTTCTGGTTCAGACTTTACAAGTCACATAAATCTCTGTGGGATTTAGATATGAAGTAACCTTGTCACAACTAACATATTTTTTTGTGTCCAGGATTCAGTTTTTTAGTATTTGAGTTAGCTCACATAATGCCAGCTAACATGTTCCTATACTGTACTCAAATTATGAAGTAGATATTTCTGAAGGTGTTCCTTTTTGTGCTGTTGGCTGGATTGTAGCCAGATCGAATGCTGAAAACCTAACTTGGATGCCTGTGGACCTTACCTGTCCCAGCAGCAATGAGCTGTGATTATATCAGTTTCTTTTCAAGAGTCTTCCTTTCTTTCAACTCATCTAAGGGAAAAGGGAAAACAATTTAACAGAGCCTTATAATTCAATGCTTTCCATGAATTCCCCAATTTCCATCAATTATTTAAGCCTGTGCCTCAATGGTAAGTGGCAGGGTGTTAGCCAGTATTGGTGAGTTCCTTCCTTTCTCAAGGGTGAGAGATTGAATTTGTGTCCATTGACTTTACCCCTGTACCTGCTTTGTACAGGTGTCCTAAAGAGTAGTGGTTGCTGCCTTGCACAGGCATTCCATGACAAAGCCCAGGGCTCCAGCCTGTCTGCGTTACACAAATGCCTCAGGAAACAAGGCAGAGATGCTTGGAGAGGCAAGACAGACACCTTGGGGAGGTGAAGAAAATTTCAGTGCCTCATCTAAAACTGATACACCACCTTGGGTGACAAAGGACAAAATAGAACAGCTCTGCCAACGTTGCCCATGAACCCAGGTTTCAGATATATCTGTGGGTAGGAGAGGGTCTCACAGATGAAGACAAAATCACTTGTACTTGCTCAGCACTGGTTCATTAGTGCAGCTGTAAAAGCAATTTTTGTTAACAGAGATGCATTTTATACAGGAAAAGGGTTTTACAAAAGCATCTACCAAACAGAATAAGCTGGCAAAAACACTCCTTCCTTCCAACACAGTGTTTACAATAAAGTTTTTTGGCTCTTTAGAAACTGTAAATTAATCACATCTCCAGCTGGTATTTATGATGGGACCTGTCTTTCCACCAGCTTTCCTTTCACCACGATCCTTCCCACCCAAACCAAGTGTGCTCACGTGTGTGCTAATAACACCCTGCCTGGCTCTGGGCAGATCTGCCATGTAGGTGTGTCCACAGGAATGCCAGGCTGGCTCCCAGCTGCTGCTGACCTCCCTCCCACCAGAGCCCTGTTCTGGGCTGTGCAGTCGGTCAGGCTTCCCTCACACAGGCACAGCAAGCACATTGTTGTTTGCTCCACACTGATGGCTCTGAATAGCAATCACAAAAAAGGCTTTTGGTTGGGTTTTTTGACTCCCCTCTTTATTTTGCCATAAATATAGTAAAATGGGTTGATATACACTGCTCTTGGGGAATGAGACTTTCCTGGCCTTTAGCTTCGAGATTACTTTCAAGACAAGTTATGTATAATATAGGAAAACTATATGTAAAGTCTAATGACAGGTCATGGTACCACTGATTCCACAGCACCTTCACAGTTCATTTCCAGTTAAGCTTTAAGAAAAGTCACATAGGCTCAGAATTTCAAAAACCTGTCTACCATTTCAGTCAAGTTCTGAAGTAACTGCAGAATAAATAAACCCACAGGAAGTCTTTAGCACTTAAGCTTTATAAATCTGAAGCTAGGTACTCAAAATCTGAGAGGGTGTGTGCATATATTTATTATTTTTTAAAAATCCCCTCATGGCCTAGTATTCTAGAAGTAGGGTGCAATAATCTACCATGCAGAGATAACTGGGGACTCTGCAGGAAAAAAAAAAAAAGAAGCTGTGAACATGACAGATGATGTTCCTACAGCCATATGAGGCAAACAGACATATGGTTCCTCTGTCTGAAGTTCCTACAATCTTTTATGTCTTCAAAGTGTAGCTAAACATCAGCTGATTAACATAATTAAAGCATTTTTCAAATGATTCCTAATTATTTTTGCAAATGTAAATGAAGATGCTGACGTGAAGGTTTTTGCTGTCCATGATGAATACTGAGTTCTCATTTTACTGAGTACTGTAATCAAATTTAGAACAAATGTTATATAAGTGTATAAGTAATCCTAATCCTAATCCCTTTTCTGCTGTCTCACTTTCTCCATCTAGGCCTGCTGCAGCTGTAAATCTATAAATCTCCCATATTTTGTGATTTCCTCACATATTTTTAGTTTTGTTTCCCAATCTCCTGCCTTTCTGAAAGGAAACATTTTTAGTTTCTGATGGTTCTGATGGAATGAAAAGTTTGGGGTTTAGCCTTCTGCCAGTTTTCTTACAGTACTGTATGCTTGATCACAGCCAATGTACAATATTGATGCTATTGCTATAAGATGTTAAGCCTCACCCTGTTGAAACAAAACTAGAGGTTTTTCAAACATTTTTTACTCTGTCCTTAGTTGAATATCTGTTGTTTTCAATGTTTTATTAATATCAGTAGAGTTGGCTGAGGGTATGTCAACAATGCATAATTCAAAGTAGCCAGAAGATATCAAAGATAGCTATAAACAAATTAGTTGGTAATAAATCAGTTCTAGCGTTTGGAACACTGAATTCCCTGTGAGCAACCTGACCCTGTTTCTGATTTTACCCTAGGATTTGTGCCACTGCTATAATCTGAAATTATTTCACTGGCTCAATGAAAAACAGCCAGGAGGGACAGGAGCCAGTGCAGATTTAAATGCTGGACTCAGAAAAACAAGATAGGCTGTGCTAGTGATTGTGTTTTGTGATATATTTCCATGAGATTTTGGAATTTATTTAATAATTTCGCCAAAAAATTATAAAATAGTACCAATTAAACAATCTTGTAACAATTATATTTTTTAAAATCACTTTTATTAAACTGCATTTCTTATTTGGACTATTTCTAAGGGTACACAATAGCAAAAGATAAGTATTACAGATGAGTGGTTCACAGCTTATAATTTATCCAGTTAATTTAATTTCTTTGTATTTGTCTACAAATTACTTATAATTTTATGTAATTAATTCATTATGTGAACCTAATTGCTAAAATAACTCTGAGATTGTCCAGCTGAAAAAAATAGCAGGCTATTCATTGACTTGAGTGGGAACAATGCTGGGCCACAGGAGGTTTATCCCTACTCTGCAGAGCTTACTGAAGTTATTCTTTGGAAGTGCACATCTGAGCTACTATTCCTTCTACTTCTTGCTCCCTAAAACAAAAATTATTCTTAAGCAGAGAAAATTCACATTTTTAAATTGGTGAATAAGACCCAAATATTCTCTGATTTTATTTATGTTTTTAATGTCATAATGCCCATGAATCTATTAGTTAAAATATATCTGGAAGAAACTATTAGGTGATGAGCCTTAGCAAGCAAAATAACCTTCCATGTTTTTTAAGTTACTTTATTTCTTTCTCTTCTGCTTATCCTCAGTTTTGCTTGTTCCACAAAATATATATTCAGATGTTTCAGTGCCACTGACATCAGTTAGGACTTAAGCAATTGTTTTCTAGAAAATGAAATGGGCAGCAGTTTTCCAGTCCCACACTCCTGCCCAAGGCCTGCTGCACCAACCAATACTGGTCATCCAGCTGCTCCTAAAAATCAATCATAAAAGCTCAATATCCCCCAAAGCATTAAGTTTTTCTGAACCTCTATCCCCGATCTTCTTCAGCAATAGGTAATTTTTTTTGCTACTTATCCTGGCCCAAATATGAAGTGTAATACTGAGCAATACCTGTGTACTATATGAAGAAAGTCCTACTTCTTTAACCTGAAGATCATCCAGTTTCCTTAAGTTTTCTGATAAAATCTGTTGTTCTTTTTGTTGCTCTCATCTGGACATTATCCTGGCCACTTCTTTTCCAAATTTACAAGTACCAAATGGAGCTGGTACTTTAATTGGGGGCTTATCTGTGCTGCACGCAATGGAAAAATAATTTCACTTATCTCACATGTATTTGTATAACCCATAATAAGACAGGGTTGTTTTTCCCCCTATAGCTGTTATGCTTTTGACTACTGGCAAATGTATGCTCTGTAACATTTGAAACTTTTTTCTGGTAGACCAAATCGGTCACTTTGTGTCTAACATTCATGCAATTCATTATTCTTAAATAATTCCTATTTTTTTAATGACCATTTTTATTTTAGCGCCATCCAGACTATTTATCTACTTTACCAAGATTTTTTTGAATTTATCTTTTCTCCTGCAAAGTACCTCCTATCTTGGTAACATCTGCAAATGTAATAACACAGTATTCCCTAATCCCAATGGTTAATGAAAATACTAATTAGTATTGGACCAAGAACAGACTCTCATAGGAACCACTCTTCGATTTACACAATGAAAATGGATTTGACCAGCACTAGCTGTTATTATTAACATGGAATTGAGTTATCCTTAGACAACAGAGAGATTCCAGTGCACCCAGCTTGCCTGGCTGCTGTGGAACCTTTCTTGAGCCAAACAGGATCCTGGGTTAGTCAAAGAATTCATTACAGAGCCCACAACTGCCTAAAAAGCACTGTTATTGAACTGCATCAGCCCTCTGGAGGAATGCCACCCGAAAGTACCTGAAAGTGATACAGACAAAGTGCATTGTCCAGCTTGTACATTTTTAATGATATTCTGCAAGGTAAATGTGTGTGTTGCCAGCTGAGCTTGCCCTTCTGCATTTTGCCAAACAGATACTGCAGGTGACCCAGAAAGTACCGCAGTGAAGAGCTGAGGTTGGATCATCTACACCACTGCTACACGTCCTTATGTTCCTTTCTCCCTTCTCATTTTCTTGCAACTCCAGCTCTGGTGCTGGGCTGATGGCACCCTCAGGATTGCAGATCTTGGCTGTAAGAACACCATGAAAGCCACCCCAAAGAGACTTTTTCCTGTCTACCTGTCATATATGGTCAGAACAGGGAGTATTTCTCACTGTGTTTTGGGAGAAAGAACAAAGAAATTGAGACACTCATGGATATATTCAAAATTTATCACTGCCAATTCAGATTGGATTCACTTATTTTTAATATATTTCTCTTTTGTGAACTCACCCATCTTCTTATTTGAATGTGTGTGTCTGAGCTGAATAAGGAACTGGGGATTTGCCTGTGTAAGGGCACACATAAATTAAAGAAACAAGCACCTTCTTTTGATAGAAAAGGCTGTTGCTCAAAGAACTATCTGTAAGGGAAGATTATTAACTTTTTTATTTCAGATTTGAGGATCTGGTTTCCTGATTCTGAGATTGAAGCACACCACTAACAGTATAATTTAGATATCAGATTTACCTGTTCCCTACTGCTGCCAGCCTGTATTTGGTTTCAGGGTTCTGATGTTGACTATTAACCTATTTAAATATTCATCAACAGCCTTCTGCCAAGGTGGATTAATTCACCATCTCGGGTCGCTGTCAAGTTGTCAGTTTGTCAGATATTTTTCATTTGCCAGTGCCCTTTAGAGTGACAATGATGGCACACTTACAGCTGAGCAACAATTTTACTGTTGGTATCTCCTGCTATAGAAAACCTCTCCAGTACCTGAGTGGGTAAAGCTTGCTGTTGTGGCAGGTCTGAAAAATAGTCTTTTAACCAAAAAGTGAGAAGTGTATGTGGAAAGGAGCTGATGAACAATCTTGTTTGATTTATGACAGTGAGGGCCTGTAATATCAATGTGAAAGTTGCCTCTGAAACTAAAGAAACACTGTCAGTTTTTATACCCATTCATTTTTCATCCAGAACCATGAATAAAAGACTTTATTATTAATCATGGAAGGATTCTGGCTCTCCCCTCCAGTGATGACCAGAATTAACCTCATGTCAGCCTTTGATAGAATATGGAATAATTAACTAATTTACTGAACCAATAATTAAACATTAATTATCATTAATATGTATTTATTATCACATTATTCACATTATAATTAATACCAGTGCCTTAAAAAACCCACATACAAACTAACTATATTTCTTTTGTTTACCTCAACTTTTTGACCATCTTTCTGGGGGACACTTTCAGAAACATTCAAGACATTTTCCTGCAGCTGATGATTCATGTATTTTTCATGATGGAAATCAAGTCAGCTGCATCCAGTGCAGAAAACTCCTTTTATAGCTCAAGTACTTCCAGCTTCCAAGTGATTATGAAAAACACAAATTAAATAAAACCGTTTTCCAAAGCAAGGAAACTCTGTTGAAATGTAAAGAGACAAATGTTTATTTTGGTATTTTAGGAGTGCTGCTCCTCCAGGAAGGAGTGGAGGTAAGCCAGTGGAATTACAATGGGGATGTAAATGGGATGGGAATGAGACCCTTGGGCTCCCAGACATTCTTCCCTCCCCAGGGGCTGTTTTAGGTCAGCACACCATAGTGGAAAGGGATTTTCCCTCTCTCAGGCATATCTGATGTGGAGGGCAAGCAGAATATGACCCAGTGTGACAGCAGGTCAGAGCACAAGAGAACTTCACAAGCATCCCAGAAAAGCATCTCCAGGAAGTGGTAACCCAAATACGGCCTTTTCAGGCTCAAATATCTCTAAATGCATCTCTGAGGACATGCACACAAACAAGAAACTCAAGCTTTGGAGAGAGCTCTAGGCTGGAAACTGAATTTTCTCCCTAATTACGCAGAGGCCCTGACTCCTGACCCCACTGACTTCCAGCAGTTTGGTTCCAAGTCTAGAGAGGGCACTAGTTTTCATTTAGTTAAACACAACAGAAACAGAAAAGGCTAATATATGTCTGAATATATGTCTGACAGTCCAGATTAATAGCTGTGTTAAAAAAGATGACCAAACACACAGAGATCTGCCCAGTTCAGCCGGGCAGATATCCTACTCCATTTACTAGAAGCAGTTTGCATATGGAGATTGATTTCAATGTAGTCGGCAATTCTCTTGAGCGGGTGCTGTATTAGCAAATCTATCATTAAATAAATATGACACATGTAATTCTACACATGGGGATGCTTTCACAAGGATTTGGATGTATTACAAATTGGTACATGGGTAGACTGTGCTATATAAGATCAGATAGCTGAGGCTGCAGCCTGTACTGTATACATTTCCACTCTGATAGCAATGCAGTGATGCTGCTAGGTTAGGAGTTATATGAAAAAGGAGTCTCTCAGGAGATCCCTATTTCCTATAGAAAATTTTCTGGTTTTTTTTTTTCAGTTTTGACAAAAGCTGAACACCAGTGAATTGGAGCAAAGAAAGGAAATTATATGTGAATAGGGAGAGTCAATCATCTGGGAGGTCAGTTCCAACAGATCCATGGGAACAAACCTTTTTCATCATCATCAGGTTCCAGTGATGCTCCTGAGGCACTCAGCTACACCAACAAGGACTGGGCAAACCAGGAGCATTCACGACTGAAGTTAACGGGGTGCACATTATTTTAGCACCCAAACTGAGTTCCAGAAGAAAGCTGGTAGGTCAAATAATGATTTGTGTTTGTTGCGGTTTTTGTTCCTAATTACTCCATAGGGCTGTGAGCTGGCTGTGCCAACAGTGCATTTCCTGAGGGACAATTAATCCCCATCCTTCCAACGCTGCCTTACGGGAAAGGCGGTTCTGAAAAATGTTAACAACACTTGACATAGAAAGTGCAGAATACATTTTTAAGTCACTGATGTTTTGTTTGCTCCAGCTAGCAGATCTGCTACACAGAAGTGCCCTTCTGAGGTACTTCTCACATACCAAGAGGTGATTCTGGTTTCTCTCCAGGGTCCTCAGTGGCCTGATGAGTTGGGAGAGTAAACCTGAGTCCTATCAAGGTATTGCTTTCATTACATTTCCACAATTCACTTTTTAGTGCTCTCTTCAAGAGCTTCTGGTAAACTGCTAAATTAATTTTAAAACATTTATTCTAGCGGTTAATGATAGTGTAGTTTCACAGGCTATCAGTCTAAACTTTCTCCTCCTACAGACCAGAGAGTTTCACTCGGTATGTCCCATATGCAGACTTTATTTTTTGGTGAAACCAGGTATTTTTAGTCCTTAATTAAAAAAACCCAAACAAACAATTATTTACTTAATGACTTCAAATGAGAAGCAGCCTAGCCCTCCCTGATGAAGCTGTTGCAGTGTTCAATCCCATCCTTGTTAAAAATGGAGGCAAGAATTTATCCCTAATCTAATTTAAGGTATCCACTGGATTGCAGAGCCCAATACTATCAGATGTCTTCATTATGTAAATATTTACAAACCACTGTCTAGTCACCACTTCACCTTTGTGTTAATCCCCTAAACGGATTAAGCTTTCTACAATTTTTCACTGAGAGCTTTGTTCATTTTCCAGTTTGCTCCTTCAGCTGGTTTGCAGACAAGCAGTTCTTTGTGGGGAATCGGATGGCCAGAAGTGGAATGAATGAAGTATTACAGATCAAAACCAGAAAGAAAGAAGCACCTGTGAAGGCCAAACTCTTAAATGCTTGGTGTGGGAAAACAGTGTTAGCCGTCCTGGCAAGACTGGGGTTGGAAGAGGTCTCAAACACTCATCAGGCTAACACTAGACTAATTAATCTGGTTCTTACTGCTCAGGCCAGCTTCCCCATTGAGCTTGCTGTTAGCTGGGCCATGGAGAGCACAGAGCAGGCCCGGGACTCCACCTATTTCACATCCTGCTGTCAGCGAGCTGGGGAACCCTCCCCCTGCAGCTTCCTCATGTCTCTTTGCAGGAACCCAAAAAGGATGTCACACCCTAAAACCAGCCCTGTCCCACAGTCTCCTGACACTGACAGAAGTGCAGCCACCGCCAGGGAGAGGTGAGAGGTTGCTCGCACATCTCGGCAGCCCTGGATGCACCTGGGTGAATCCAGCTCCTCCTCCCACTCCCTGTGAGCTCATTAGAAACACCTTGCTGCTGGGCAGCAGCAATTGCCAGTGGGGAGGTCTGCAGGCAGGACTGTGAGTCTGGACCTGCCTTGTCATGTCCAGGAGCGGCGCTCATCGTCCCAGCCTCGCTCCAGTGCAGTTCTGAGTTTCAAAAGGGAATGGAGAAGCAATGTAATTTTTGAGGGGCAGAGAAGTAATTGTGTAATCACCTTCAGTTTCATGCTCAGCTTTCTACTGTTTGCACAAATTAATCGCACACAGGAAGATTGATACCACTGGAAACCTTGAGCTACCTCTCGAGGCAGAGATAATCGTTCATCTCATGCTTAGGCAGTCAGTAAACAAACAATAGCACCTTACACTTCATTTGTCAGCCTACAAGGCACAGGTTGTATTCGTGTTTTATCTCCACACTCATCTTTTACAATGCTGCCATGCAATTTGCAGTGATTTTTTTTGAATTAGCAATAATTATAAGGAGAAACACACCACTGAGTAAATTATAGAGTAACTTGCCATTTCCCCAAGCAGCTCACTGCTGCTCTCTGCTTCAGTTTTCATGCTCATCTGCACCTGCTACAGGGAAAAACTCAACATGACACAAATTCAAAATATAATCAAAAGCAAGTTGAACCAGTCCAGAGAAGAGTGGTCAGTATTTATAAAGCACAAATATTCCCGTATTATAAACTGGACTAATCAGCTTTATCAGCATTTCTCAAGCTAGAGTTTCAGACACTCGCTACAAATATGTGAAGAATATTACAAGACCTTTTTTGCAGTTTAAAGCACAGCGCCAGTCATATGTATTTTTGTAAAATCACTGATGTCTGTCTGCTTGGCCCAACAAGGTCCCAAGAGCTCTCTGGGAATTTCTGAGAACCCAGAAATGCCATGGAAGGACAAAGCACTCTCTGCATGCTGCAGAGACTATTGCTTAGCATCTAAGTAGAAGAGTAGGACACAATATTCAGATTTGGGGGAATGCAAAAGCCAAAGAGACTCTGGCTCTAAGTTTGTTTTGCCATTAAGTGGTCCTTCTCTGAGGACCATTCTCACTAGCACTGAATGATTCCTGGCAGCCCGAAAAGCTAATTGAATCTTACTGGCATCAACCAATACCTTGGAACTGAGGTGATGAATCTCTGTTCTTATCATCATAGATTGTACAAATGGGGCTGAACATTTACTCTGCAGTGCCTGAAATAACTCAGGAGCTTCTTCCAGCCATTTTTGAATGGCTTTAAACTTCCACCCATTATGCTCATAAGAAAAAGTGTTTGCTCAGCCTGTTCTTTTTTTTCTGTTCTCTGAACACCATTTCTACTCAAATATGATCTCAGTTTCAAAGCATAAGGAGTCGTCAAGAATCTCCATAGAGGATCTGTAAGCTGCACAATATCTATAAATTTCAGTATGTAGCCTGGAAGCCAAACACAGGTGATGGAAACAAGGGCATTTTTATAGGCATGTGCTTATAATAATTTAAAACCTGAGTACAGAACAGAAGGACGGAACAGCTAAAACTCTCTGATTTACACCATCTTCTTTCAACACAGCTATAGGTAAGCACAGTCAAAAATTATAGGAAACTGAGACAGGAATGAAAAGCAGTTATAGTATCCTGTGCCACTTGTTGGCAACCAATACAGTGGGAAAATGTTTAATATTGGCTAAGGAAGAGCTCACATGAGGATAACAGGGATTTCTCTTTACTGACCCATCTTCAGCTCACTCTCTACAAATAGAAGTCCTGGATATATCCACACCTTGGCTGGATTTGTGCAAGGAAGAAGCTCTCTTAAAGATATCCATAAACCAGTTCTGAAAGCTGAGGTAATAGAAACACTTCTCTGTCCAGCCATATGTCTGTAAAGGACTTGGCACTGTGGAATGAGATCCACTCATTTTCTTCAAATAATTGATGATAATTCCTAAAATGTCCTGCTCATCTGTTATTATACCTTAGTGTCATTTCCAAGGCCTATGCCTATATCTTTCCTATACTGTGATGCTCCAAAATCTGTTGTATGTCCACATATCAAATGCATCATATTGGATCATCAATGAGACCAGATTCCCCTCCAGTTCTACAGGAACTCAAGAGAACCAGATCCTGCTAACACTGTTACCCTGTTATCAGCAATACAGAGCTACAAGCAGGCTCCAGCCCGGGACCTTTGCTTATAAGGCTCTTTATTAAATAATCACTCTGATGAAAGGCTTTAGTCAAACCAATCTCCTCTTACAATGGACTCTCTTACAGCCTTCCTCGCTTCTGGCCATTCCTTATTTATACCACTCAAATTACTCGGCTCATTAGTCTGCCATTATAATAGAAGTCCAGTTTAGTTTATTTACTGTTTGTTAACAGCCTTTGCTTTTACAGAATGACATATGTATTTCTGCATTTGCAGAAATCTGGAATGTAACAGGAACAAGAGAGTAAAAAAAAAAAAATCCATCAGAGCTATTAAAGACTTTAATCATTCGCATAAACAGCCAGATGACTGCAGTAATTCAGAATAAAAGTAAAATCAAAACATGCAGACTTCCCTAACCAAGAAGATAGCTCTTAAAATGACTAACCAGATAAAGGAACAAGCTAGTTAAAACAGCATTGACTGAACAATACTGCTTTTGGAAACTCTGATAATGAGAGAGAGCACAGAATAAAATAGAAAGCTCTTCCAAGTATTCTGGCTACACTGAAACACAACAAAGCAGATTGCTTCCACTTAAGGAGGCTTCAGCTCTTACTGTTCTTCTTACAGGGGTTGTGTCACCAGGATTTATTATTAATGTGGACATAAGCTTGCCAAGACACTCAGCTTTATGTTAAGAGGCCTGAGTGCAGATTTAAGGTGCCAGTTTGGCATTACGCACAACTTCAAGCAGATGCTTAACTTCGAGCTCTGTTGTTCCCACTGCTGATTCTAAAGAAATCATCAATTTAGATTACCTATGTTGGTATGACAGCAGGAACTGGGGCTCATGCCCTCCTTGATGTGTGGTGAATGCTGTCAGAAAGGCCATGTCAACATGTAGACAATTGCTTCTTAAATCATTGCAGGTGGCTTCAAAGGACATGTTAGAGAGCTGTGCCTAGGCAGTTGGATTTGAAAATGGTGGCTTAGCAAATTGTTTGAAGAAGTTAGGCCAAATTTTCCACTCTGAAATTTTTGCTCTGACTTTTTGTATTGGGATCAGCAACAGGCCAAGTTCTGTGGAGGAAAAAAGAAGGAGCTATCTCTAAACAACTGCAGCCAATTACAAGAATGGAGCTGGGAAAAAGAGAGGCTGTTTGCCTCATGGTAAGGAGTTCAGGCAGCCACTGCTTTGAAAACCTCCTGGTGCAGAGGCTTGGAAAATGGAACAGGGTTCACCTAGACAGAGATGTACTCTTACACCAGAGACAGCTAAATGCAAGAGTTAAGGTTTATCATCCTTGGTGTGTGTTTAGTTTCACATTGATGGATTGTTTCAACTTGTAAACCATGATTGTTTAATGTTGAGCTGATGGAAATGTTAACTCCTACCTGATAACTCCTGTGACATCTCTCTTGTTACACAAGATGTTGCTTTATGGATTCTTGTGTGTAGTAGTACATCCGATTGAATTATGTTACCAATGTGCTCTTAACAAAATGGCAATGCAGCTAGGTCAGGATAAACTAAAAATAACTTCTAGAACAAGCTATTGGAAAATTAATTAGTTTTGGGTCTAACCCAGTATTCACTGCGCTCCATGGAAAACCATCCACTGGTAAGCACAAGGAATGGCAAACTAAGTCTTCACAAGATTCTTTATCCCTGGGCAAATTATTTCATAAATTCAAGTCTAGAATAGCACCACTAAGTGAAGAACTGAGGATAAAAATTGGCTGTATCCCTAGCAGCCCATTTCAGGCATTTTTTCACCCATACTGTTTGTCAACTGAAACCAAGTTAGTTATTTTGTACTTGTACTGTTCAGTGCCAGAGGCAAAACATGAGTTCAGTTTGCTGCTGTGTCCTTAGAGTCCTCTGCTGTATCATGAAGGCTCCTTTCCTGTTCTGGTTGAGTTAAGGACAATGTCACCATGAACTGTGAACTCCCCTGGTTTTGCTGCTTTGGTTTTTGACCTCAATGTTACTTAAACTAGAAAGGAGACAGTATTAAAATACATATCCAAGTAATCTAAGGAAAGAGTGTGAATGACTTCTTAAGCTTCAATAAACTCTCAATTTTTTAAATTCTTCCCGAATTTTCTCCTTCTATATTTGTGCTAAGCAGCCCTGGACCTCACAGCCATGGACTACTTGCCTCCAGTTTTCAGCACTTAGATGCCAGTTATGGCACTGAAGGTAGTGCCTTACCTTGGTGTAACTCTGCTGGGAAAGAGCTGCAGCTACTATGAACTATGAACCATGGCTGTGAATCAGCAGTGCTGTGCAGATCTCCATCCCCTCTCACCAAACCACTCCTCAGTTACACCAGTGTGAATGAAAGGAGAACCAAGCTGTGAGTACCAGCGTGACAGCTTAACATGCACAAAAGTGTCAAAACTTCTAAGGCAAAAGTTCTTATAATATGATAAATACATAAAAATACAAAAGTTGCGTTCCCCGAAAATCAATGTAAGAAGGAATTAGTAGCTCAGTAATTGACAAGATGCAGAGTTATTCTAGAGTTGCTGACATACTCTGATTTCTTTCTTAGTCATTTCCAAGTATCAATACAAGATCTCTCTTCTAAGCATGTTAAGGCACTTCACAAGAGATATCCTTAGGAACCAAGTGAAGAGAGCAACCTGAGCCAGGAGTGAAATGCAGACCCAAATCTACATCACTTCTCTTCTAGGAGAAAGCTCTGACTATCATCAGTGTCCTGTGGGATGCAACCTGCCAACTGAAACAGTTTTGCAGGGAATTAAGAAAGTAATTACTGGTTTACATCACACTGGGGTCAGGACATGCACTTGAGATGTGTTATCAGGTCCTTTTGTAAAAAACATGTTGGACTATCTCTGCATCCATAAACAAAGGAGAGATTTAGACAGATTCCCTCTTAAAGGAATGACCCAATGACCACGTGCCTCTAAGTACCTCTGCAATGTTAAACAGGAATTGTGGTTGAAATAACAATATTACAGCAATGAAGATGTACATGGAAGCTCCAATGCTTTTCACAACTGATACAATTCAGATGTTGTGTTACTGAATCCATTTAGTTTTCTGTCCTATCAGCTTGACTGTTTGTGCAAATGGGACTGATGACTGACTTTCTAATAATCAAAATGTAATTATTCCCTTACTTCTCATCATGGAACTATAACTTTTTATTTCATCAATATAAATGTTTAAGCAGTAACATCAATGAGGAGCAGCTACGTATCAGCTGAGCTGTAAGTGACCTACATCACTGGTTGATCATGCTTCTTGATTAGTGTAAGCTTTAAAGCTCATAAGCTGTGTTCTGCACTATGACAGACTTTTAATAACAGTGATAAGTAGCAAGCTGCTTGCAGTTTTCTAGTACTAAAGTCTACCTAAGAACATAAAAAATCTTAACTTATCTCTATATATGGTATTAAGAACAAATTATGAGCTACTCTGAAATTACCTGTCTTCATACATGACTCTTGGGTGCAATTCTCTCTTCATCAATATATGCTATTAACAATGTTTATGTAACCTAAACCAAATCGCTAATTTAAAACCTTTAATAAACATTCTCTGAAGTTGATAGCTTTCTTGAATCTAACAGGCATAGCCATAAAGCAATCACAGATGAAAATATTTCTGTGTATAAATACATACATATGAACAGCTGGCCTGAATCAGTCTTCCAAAATAGTCAGCAGCAGATTAGGGAAAGAGACTGAGAACTGAGGGACACATTCAGGGAGCCCTCCTTGTAATCTGGTTGGTTTCAGGCAGTATATTTGGACATCATGGTTATCAGTATTCTGCAGGTCAGTGATTTTGAAAATTATCTTGGCTACATGGGAGTCAAAGCATCCTCAGAGCTTTCAATTTCCTAAATTTCTCCACCACCACTTCCACTGCAGCTAGCCTCCCTGTTTTACTGCCACATTTCCCTCACTCATGACTAGTGTCAATCTGTCTGCAATGGGAGGAGTGAGAATGCAGATGAAATGGAAGAAGAAAGAACCCCCAAGACTGCAGGAGAGACTCCTTTTCTTAAAGGCAGATTCCCCTGCATCATGTCACTCTCTTGCCTTTGCAGCCAGGGTACTGGCTGGGTGCCCAGGTAGAAGGAAGTTGCTTTATGAAACAGGGTCAAGTACTAAGGGGATAGATTTTTTTTAAACTATTTAAATGGCTAATGGTGCAGACAGGCAATTAGTGTGACTTTCACATTGCGTTTCCTAATTGTATCGTTAAATACTTGAACACACTTAATAAAATTTAATCTTTGTCCCTTCTAAGATCAAAATAAAGGGAGACCAGCATAAATTACAATCCAGCATGCAAGCAGCCTATTTTTGTGCACCTAAATAAGATGCCCATGTGAGGAGTGCAGTTTCTCATCTCTTCCCTGGTATTATCAGTTCTGCCTGGCTTTGCAGTGCTGAGCTGGAGGCTGAAGATGGGCTGGAGCTCAGCCACAACCATCCCAGCTTCCAGGGAGCCTGAGTGGATGGACAGGCACCAGCAGGAGCCCCACCAGCCATCCTGGGCTCAACCAGCCCCACCCCTAAATCAGATCCTTAACTCCATTCCTGAGTGTGAATTGGAGCCACTAAGTAGGACTGTGGGTGGTAAGTACGGAGAGGCTTGTTTTGAGGCAGTTGGGTTTTTTTCCTCGATCTTTCACAAATTCAATTCATGTTCCAGGTTGGACATGATGGCAACGCAAAGGCTGCCTTCAAACTGGGGGGTGGGGTGGGACCTTGAGGGTGAGACAAGATGGGCAGTTAACACTCAGACCTACAGTGCATTTAAAAATCAAAGCTTTTCTGTGATTTAGAGAAGTTTCTCTGGCTAGTTTGAATATCTGTGCCAGACACTGGCAGTTACATGATGCAAACACCCTGTCAGAGACAATTATTTTGCTGATTTGTTCTTGTGACAGCTCAGTTATACACCAGCACTTGCAGAGAGTAACAGAACAAAAAACCAACTTAGAGCATAGCCTGAAGTGCAGTGACAAGAGAGATTCATCTCAGGGGAAAATAATAAGGAAATACATTTGAGCACAGGAGCATCAGAGGGTTCAGAAAGTCATGGCAGAGCGTGGGAGGGCTGGGTGTGAAAGCAGCTGACAAACGAACGCACCGGCTGCGGGATGGAGTGCTCCCCTCTGGAGGAGATGGCAGCCTTTATAAAAACACAGCCTGGTGCCCAAGAACCTGCTTTGTGGCTTTGGCTACTCTCTCTGACTTCCACATTCATCCTTAGCACTGCTGTTGGCCTGTAGCTGGATCTTTAATCCCTACAGGTAAATTGCTCCCCTCCTTCTAACTCTTCAAATCTATGTCTCTGATCTGGGCTCTCCTGAGCCTGGCAGTTTTATTTCTGGTGTTTTCAGAAACGGTGAGCCTCCCCCTCCTCCATGGGCTCCGAGAACTTCTCCTGCTCCAGCTGAGAGGTGCAAATCCCCATGGACATTATCATTACTGCAGGCAGGCAGGTGGAAAGATGGCAGATAAAAGGGACCACTAGGCACACTCTTCTACTCTCCTGCTCTAGCCTCACTTGAAAGGAGAAGCACCCTTCTCTGTCCCTCTCTGTGAATACAAATAAAAAAGCCTGGAGTGTGAGAATGCTGTAAATAATCAGATCAGAGATGTGTCTGACAGCTCCTGTGCTCTGCAGGGAGGACGTGTTCTGGGTATCTGACAGACTTCTTACCTCCCTTTGAACACATCTTGGACTTTTTCTGATTCCAGCCCTAAATGTGCTTGTCTCCCCAACTTTCAGACAGGACTTACAGAGGCTTAAATCATACAGCCAGCCTCTGTCTTGACATGGCACCCAACCCACTGAGATGCCTTTGGGAACTACAAAGTCAAGCATTATCATCCAAGTGCTTTTGCCTTCAGATATGAGTCTTGGAAATGCAAAGCAATACTGCAGAGATGACCCTGAAATGGTGATACCTTCATTTCTGAGTGCTCACCGGATAACTTTTCAATTGCTTCTCCAGTGCAATAGCTGACTCTTCAGGTGCCCTTGACAAACCAGCTATAACAGCATCATCCAAACATCAGCTGGATCATTACATTACCAGCCAACATTTTTCCCCCACTGCAGCCACAGATCATTTTGAAAGCAGCCCTCCTGCAACAGTGGGTGGCATTGCTCTCTGCCACTATCCAAGTCTAGTTGTAAAGTTATATTTTTTCCAGAACAGTTAGAGAGCATTAGTTTAAATCCCTCTGATTTAAAAGTACAATGGCCAGTCAGCTGACTGGCAAGCAAATAATGCCATCATTATCTCTGGAAACCAAACACACTTTCAAAATAGCCAGAGAACAAAAGGAGAAAAAAAGGCAATGCCTTTTGTAACTGAAGTGTGCAACAGAGGCAGGCTCCAAAAAGCTCACCCATCACTTTGGGTAGTTCCCAGCATACACTGTTTATCCCTGTAATCAGTATTTTGGGGGAGCTGGTGCAGCAGGAGCCAGTCACGGGGACACCCTTTGCTGGGGCAGACAGTGCACAATTGACTGATCATTTGGGGCTGGAGCATAATAAAGCACTTTTCAAGGGAAGTCAGAAAACTGTCAGAAAACCCACACCGAGCTGTACCAGTGCCTAAGGAAGGCTCAGCACTGAGCAGCTTGTCAGGCCCCAGACCTGCCTGGGCTTTCAAGGATGACTGGTGTAATTTTGGACAAAATCTTCACTTGTAGCAGAATAATGGCTATTTCAAGAGCAAGCCTTCAACTTTCCTGTTCAGGAGAAGGGAAAACAGCTCTTCAAGAGAGTTTAATGATGATCAGCAAATTTGAGTTTAAGGAGTTTCTTGAATTTTTCAGTTCATAAATTGTCTCAATTTAAACAAAATTTCAGTTTCAAGTCTCAATTTAAACAAAATAGCCTGGAGATAATATTGCTATCTGATGTTTCCCTAAGGAATCCTGCTTGCTCAGTGCACCCTGTGTTTATGCCCACTTCTTGTTGGTATTTCTGGGATTTCCAAGGCATTGTGGTCTATTCATACTACATTCTGTACAGCCTCTCATGAACCACCAAGGTTATGTCAGTCCTGCTCCAGGTGTTCAGTCAGAATTGTTGAAAATTACAGACACATCTCTTGCCCTCAGTTTTATGTCGCAGATTTAATACAGATACAGATTAATAAGTCTTTCCTACCTATCTGGGGAAGCAGTACTTAGGAGAGGACCATTTTTCACCTATGTGAGCTGGTTGAAAAGACTGATTTATATCATCCCCTCAGAGATGTAGAGTCCCACGTCTGAGGAAATCAGCAACTTCACTTTAAGCTTTACTCCCCTTAGCACTGAATTCTTTCTGCAGCTGGTAGTTCCTTCCTCCCTCAATATCAGAAACTCCTTTCCCCTTCAGAGAGCTCAAAGACTTTGCTTGTGGAATACACAGTATAAAAGCAGTGGAAATTAGCATATGCGTGGGTTGAGAAGGGCACATACACAGTATTAAAACCTCAGGAAATTACCCAGTAGGCTTACTGCTGATTTTTTTACTGAAGATACATGGCAAGGGATGTTTTATTATTTTTCTTTGTGCACTGGGAAATCAGATTTTTTCAAGAAACACTATTAAACTTCTCATTCCTATCAGGCTTCAACTAAATACCAATGATTATCTGGTCTTCACAAAACCCCTCACAGAACAGTTTTCATACCTGTCTAGAAACATTTGCAGTGAATTTTAGTAGTGACATGAACCCTACTGTGACTGACCTTCAGAGCCAATATACAGCACAGCCTGACCAGCCCACGTGGCTCCTTCTGCCCACACCATCATCACTGCAGCTCTGTGGATTCACACAATTCTGCCATCAAACGGCACTGAACCAGAACAGAGTCCAGCCAGATTTTGGAAGTTACTTTCCCAAACCATAAAACTCAATGCTTATGATGAAACACAGCTACATTGAAGATTTCCAAAATAAAAGCACTCAGATTATCTGTAGGACTGTGCTGCTCTGCAAACAAGTATGTGACTTCAGGAATTCTCCCACAAGAATTAGTTTGCAGAGTCTCTGGATTTCCACTAAGAAATAATATGTGCTTTTCAGCAGAGGAAAAGAAATGTATTATTAGTGATATGATGTGGCAAGAATGATACCAATATTGCAGGCCAAGAGCCATAACTGCACTGCTGGATGCTGCTGCTCCTGAGTAGAGCATGGAGGCAGGGAGCTGCAGGGATGCGTAGTGAGGAAATACTCAAGCTCCATCTAGTGGAAAATAAATCCCTGTAAGGTCAGATTTGGACACATGGTTGTTGGGAGTGATAAGAAAAAAAAAATATCGGGCTGTGGACTCGAATCCCTGTAAGGGAATAGTCTCTTTTCTCTTTCAAAGGATGTTAGGCTGTAATCATTACTGAGAAAATAAGGCTAGGAAGAAAGGAAAAAAAACCCCCTGTTACTGGGACTTAGGGATTCAGGCTTCCTGCACATATATTTCACTCTTCCTTGCTCCTACCATATCCACCTTGAGCTTCTCACATGTTCTTACTGCTGTTTACAGCCCTCCCCTGTCAGAGACCATATGCTGGCTGGCACAGGCTGACCGTGCCAGTGTGACCAGGCAGACTTAAGGAAGAGCTTTTGTTCATTTGGCTCCATAGTCCTGTACCAGAACAGGGCAGAAAAACCCCTTCCACATGCAGTGATACAGTGTTGCTTCCACGAGTAAGAGGAATAAATGTTTTCAGTGTTCTACTTGTACCAAGGGAGAAATGTGTGTGCTGGATTCACACAGATCCAGCCTACCTTGTCTTTTGAAGGACCCAAACCAGAACAGTGACCCTGTCCCTGGACTCGTATGATGAGAAGAACTGCTAAGTTTGAGCCTAACTTGTCTCAAGATGCCTGGAGTTTCTGCTTGACTTCAGGGTTCCATTAAGAGATGATGCATGTATAAATCCTCCCTATGCCTCCAAAAAACCTTGATGCAGAGCTTTAGAAAAATGGAGATAAAAACTTAATACCTTAGGTTATTAAAATCTCAGCACTTCTTTTACTGCAGAAGCTTTTTGCAATATCTACTAATCCTTTTCCTCCATAAAACTCCATATCCTATCTCACAATATACTTTTCTGTGTTACTGCTAATCTTTTAAATTTGTGCATGTTCTTCAGTGGGTGGACATTAACACAAGCACTGTGAGAGCATTGCACTTAGGGGATGCTGGATGTGCAGCCTTCAGCTGCCAAGTCAGGGTAAGACCAGTCCCCTCCACCCGTGCCCACCCCACCAGCACTGCCAGCACCAAGGGCTGGGCCAGGAACTGCAGCAGGGGCACAAGGAGGTGCAGCAGGTTATAGGGGAGGGGAATTTTTAGCAGGGCTTTCTTGCCAAAACCAGGATGATACCTATCCAAAAACCAGCATCTCTTAGAGACCACCTCATTCTGCAAATGGTGAATGCTCTCTGCATGTTGAAACTGCTCCTTCGTCTCTGCTTTGCAAAAATGAAACAAGCAGAGAGAGAACTCTAAAGGCCAGTGCCACAAAGCCAGAGGTTGTGTTGACAGCACTTACAGGTTCACAGTGTCAGATTTAGTTTTGTTCAAGTTTCTACCAGCAAAGATAAAGAGAAATTTGCCATTCCTTTCCTGAGATAAACCCCACCATAGTATTTTTCCATTCAAGGATTTTTTTAAAGAGAGAAAATGGTAATGTTTGAATTAAACTGTATATGCACAGGGAAAAAAATTTTAGAATCTTTGAGGCAGGCCAAATACAAACCAGAAGTTCACTCTAAGTAAGGTCCTTCTCCCTGTAGAACAGAACATTGTTCTGCTTATTCACATAGAGAACCTCTGATGCATCTTCCTGTACTTTTATTTTAAATGAAAGTAAAATGCTTGCAATAGTAAAAATGCAGGGGAAACTCAAAGAGCTGTTTCTAGAGACGAGACTTTTCTGCAGAGAAGAAACACCTCAAACTCCAATTTATGTATTAAAAAAAGCAGTTAACTGTAAAGAATATGGGAGAAAGTAGGAAAAAACCCAAACCTAGAATTCGTGTGGGATAAGATATGAAACCACAAAAAGTCTTAATATGCCAGTGCATGCAAACAGACAGGCTGTGGCATGACCAGACACATACAGGACAGTTTAGGTCTGGTCTTATCTTTAAATTATCTGCATCTTTCCTCTTCTCTGCCTCTGTCCATTATGTCTCCTGTTGAAATAAGAAGCAAAGGAGATACAGGTACAGCCAGGATGTTTGGATGCTGCTCTTTTCTGCTTCAAATGCAGCTGCAATCTCCTCTGCTTTTGTTTCACTTTATCAGTAGCAGAGGAGCTCACATCCTCCAACCCACTTAGTAAGAAGAGAGTTTGTCCCTCTCTTGGGCCCCAGCTTTATTATCAGAACTGTGAGAGAAGGCCTTAAAATGCTTGTCCAGCACTTCCATTTGTTGTGCTGTAATGTGGCTGCTGTAGTCGCTGAATATGTAGATTTAGAAGAAAGTTTCTAAAGCAGGGCTCGGGAGGTATTCCTGTTAATCCCATTATCTGATAAACGGATTTCTGAACACACCTCCCACCATCCTGCATTAATAACTATCCCTCAGTCACACTAGGAAATGAAATTTAAATGCTTGTGAGAAGTTGACTGACCATATGTTCAAAATCATAGAATTAAACAAAAGAAGTTTATGGTAAGTTGCCATGTTGTCAAGATCTTATCCCTTGCCAGCTCCCCACCTTTCAAAGTCACCAATTAGACCTGCTGCTGATTTCCTGCCCATTTGTTCAATGTGCTACCCCATGCAACTTGTCTACCTCGAAGTGTGCTGGAAGCCGAGCAGCACAAGGTCTGACCACTCCTGGAATTTAGGAAATTTAGGTTCTGCTCAAAGCTGGACACTGGCTCCTGCTCCTGAGGAAGCCATTCATTCCTTATCTTCTCCTGAAACACACCAAATCCTATAATATAGGGGGTTCAAATTTGTGTTTTTACTCTAATATCTCTGCATGTTATCAGGACTTTTCCATCATATCACTGTGAAGGATAGCAAAGAAAAGCTTTTGCAGTCCAGACAACCAGTTGATACTGAAATCAAACCTTTTACAACCAGGCCATAGACTACCAGCAATGCAGAGCACTGGTTTTTGTCTTTCTGTACTGAATGGGTATGGAGACTGGACTTAGAGTCTCCTTATAAAAACATATTTTCAGGGAACTTATCAGTGCCCACTGAATATTTATTATCAGAGCTATAGATTTCTTCTTTGAAAATTTATGATGCCATAGATTGCAGTGCAACAACAAAAGGACCCTACATCATCAAGGATTTGAGGACAACGTACACAGGTTGCTGGGAACAGGCTAGAGTACAAACCTGTTATCTGCCCCATCTCACCACACTGACAGGCACGGGCTACAGGAGAGGCTTGATAGCACCCACTCCCAAAGTAGGGGCTCTGGGAAGCAGAGCTCACAGGCCAGAGAAAACCACCATAACCTGCTTTTCTAGAGAAGCCAGCACAGTCTGCACGTGGGGTCAAAAGACCATAGGATACAGTACTCCAAATGGCCAAAGTGCAGCCACCTCAGCCAGGGGGGAGAGGGAAGGTGAAACCAGCAAGTAACACACTCAGCACTTGAGATGTGAGAGTCCTACAGGGTGTCCTTGTAGTGACAGGCTGCACTCTGTGGAGAGAGGAGTCTATTCCTTCCCTGTCACCCATCTTTTACTTTTGATGGGCAAAAGAGGTCATTTGGCCTCTTTTACTCTCCACAGATAAATTCTTGGGTCCTGAGGTTTTCCTTTGCCCTTGGCTGGAACCCACAGTTAACAACAACACTCTTGTTTTTGTAACCCACTTGACCAAAGAAGGAAAAAGTCATTTCAAGTCCCACCAGTCCCAGCTCTAAGAGTGTGACAATAAAGAGGCACTCGCTTTCCAAATCAAGCAGGAGAACCAGCTCAGCTGGGGGGTTCAAGTCCAGACTTGCAGCCTCTGGAGGAGTCCAGCCTTTTGCCTCGCCAGAGCATTTTAAATTAAGATGACCGGCTGGTGCTCTGTTACCCAGCAGGGCTGGATGCGGGAGCAGGGCGGGATGCGGGATGCAGGATGCGGGGCTGGATGCGGGAGCAGGGCGGGATGCGGGATGCGGGATGCGGGGCTGGATGCGGGAGCAGGGCGGGATGCGGGATGCGAGATGCGGGATGCGGAGCCGTGCACTGCCCGCCGCGGTCGCTAAAGGGAGCTCCAGGCTCAGAGCTCGGCTCTGCCTCTCACTTCAAATGTCACCAAACCCGTTCTCTTCCCTCCTCCACTAACCAGGTACATGGAATTAATGGGGCATCTACAGGGTCATTTGCGAAATGTAAATCTGCTCCTTCACTTCAGGTTTGCAACACAGCAGCTACAAACTCTTCGGGGAACTGGGCACGCCGTGAGTAAACGTGAGAAATGCGCCATTTCACTGGGTATTTCCCGGGAATGTCTTCAAGATATGTTGTATATTCGAGCCGAGTTCTGTAATTGGTGTAAAAAGTATTTACAGCCTAAGCCTGCAAAGAGAGGCTCGATAAACCCCCAGTGCTGATCATCAATTTTTGAAGGCTAAGATTTTAAAAACATAGCTACGCATCGCATACAGCTTACAACAGAAACACTCGTCTGAAATAAAGTACCTCCACTGATTTAATGTGATTGGCTTTGAAGGGGTGCTGTATAACATCGGAGTATTTCAGTCACAAAGGCAGCGTTTGCCGAGGCGCACGTCACCCTTTCACAGGAAAACACACGGCAGCCTCGGACTCCTGTAGCATCGTCAGTGCAATCAGTGCCCAAAACATGGCAACAGGTAAGCAGGGCCGTTCAGCAGGAACACCCTTGGACTCTTGAGACCAGGAAAACACCACCAAAAAAACGCCAAACGAACAAAACAACAAAACAAAAACCCCAAAACAAACCCAAAAAAACAACAAAGAAAAAACAACAAACCCCCACAAAAACTAAAAAAAAAAAAAAAAAAAAAAAAAAAAAAAAAACAAAAAAACCCCCAAACAACAACAACAAACCAACAAGAAACCAACCCCAAAAAAAACCCCAAAAACCCCCTAACTGTTTTGCAATGGCAGTGTGATTTAAACACCAAGCAGCAAAACCCCCCAGGGAACAGCAGCTGCTGTGTGGCAAGCACAGCCTTTGAATTCAAGTGTCTCTGAGGCAAAAAAATCAAAACCTGTAAGGACCTCCAAAGGCAGTGATGTTTGGGAAGGGCTGCTTGCAGGGCTGAGGACCAGGAAGGAGAATATTTCTCACTGTAAGTGTTTCTAGCAGGTGATGAAGCTATAAAAGCTACTCTTTGGTATGAGCAGTGGTACCTTTCCTAATTTTGCTGGCCCTCCTGAGGGAGCTCTGATTAGCTAGTTTTGTTCAGCCACTGCTGGAGTTAACTGTTTATGAAGACATGAAATACCCTGTTTTCTACAGTCTCTTCCTACAAAAAAAATAAAAATACAAACCCATGGATTTCTTTGGGGGACTGCTCAGAAGCAGGTGACCTTGAGGTACTTTTTGCATGTTATTTGTCTTAGAGAAACTCACAAGTTAATAATATATTCATTATCATTATTCAGTTAATGCAAAGCAGTACATATGGTGCAGAAAGCAGCAGGGACAACCAGGCAGTCTCAGAAAGAGCTGAGAAATGTCTGAGAGGTAGGAAATTCCCATCGCTAGCCTATCTGCCATGCCAAGTCTGTGCCTGTATAGATGCAAAGCTATGGGAATTCCAGACAACTCATGATTCACTTGTTTATAATTATTGCCAGCATTTGCTGGAAAAAAGGGAGTTGTTTTCCTTGAGGGCTATTTACTCCAGCTCTATCTCCTCACCTGAGCAGCTACAATGAAGATAAGGGACAGTTTCTATCCCAACTCTAGAAAAACCCCAGCCAACTCCAAGTTGATGGTCTGAACTTTACTTAGCCCCCCCTTAGGGACAATAAAATCCTCCAATCAGATCCAATAAAAAAAACCCTAAAATCAGGCCCTGCACTTAATAAGACAGGGGTATCTGCTGCTAACCCTTGCTGACTGCTCTCCACAGGGCACGAGTAGGTGTGCCATCAGGAGGGAGGTGGGAAAGAACAACCTCCCTTAGTTCACACAAGTGCAGCAGAGCTCATTATGTGCCCAGCTGCCTATTGCTGTGAGAGGTTAGAAATGCTTCTTTATTTCCCGTGCCCTAATGCACTTGCTGCCTTCCCCATTCTGTTTATTTTATGCCACCAAAGCAATGACAATCAGCCATGTGAAGCATTATTCCCTTACTCCCCAGCCTCCTTTCTGAGGTGAGCACAGTCCTGGAAACAGGAGCAACTTCCAAAATCTAAGGAAAGAAAAAAAGGAAAAAAAAAATACTGCCACATCAATTTCTATTCAAATCACTTGGCACATTTCTCCAGTTCTTTTGCTGGAGACCAGGGTTCACTTCCAGCTCCCCAGCCTTCAACAACTTGGGACAGTGAGTGCTGGCACAGACTGAAACCTGGTGACCTTCCTTTGAGAATATTAAGTCTTGCTGGAGTTTCTGTGAGGTTAATCGATTCCACTCAGTCCTCTCTTGTGAAATCCTCGGACAGGAAAGAATAAGGAGATAAAAAGCCAACGGAGATTTTCATGCAATCCTTATAGCCTCAAGATTGCTTCAGTTTTTAATGGTGTTTGTCTCAGCCCTACCGCCTTTGGAAAGTATGCTACTAGATACTCAGATCACTCCTTAAATAAAAACCCCAAAATACTGAGCTGCACTTTTAATTTGCCAAGACCACCCAGTCTGTGCCATATTTACAAATTACAGTGCAACATCATGTGACTTACCAGAACCACTCGAGATCCCAAAAGTTTGTGAAGAGATTTACCTTGTACAGCCTGGCACACAAAGAGCATTGAGTGCAAGGAAAATGGAGTGGATATAGACACATGGAAATTGGCATGTTAAACACTAGCCTATGGAGCCATCCAGGCAACACTGAGCCTGATCGAATTGCCAAACCCTCTTTCCTCTTTGCCACAATTTCTGTTGACTCGGCACTCACAAATTTTGTTACTGAAAGGTCCAGCTGGAGCTCAGTGATGCCTCTGTTTCTTCAGGTTGCTGATAGGAAACATGGACTGGCCTCCAGACTTTCCTCTCCCTCCCTCAACTGTGAATTGCATCTTGACTGGGGCAGTGGTGGACCTTTGTCTAATATGGACATTTCACAGGGGGCAAAAGCAAATGGTACATCAGTGAAATATTGAAGGAAGCAAAGTGCTAAAATCCCCTTTGCTCCTCCCTGAGTAAACTGCTCACCAAAATGCTGTCCTGTCAAGGCACTGCTCCTGTACCAAAGTTTGGCCACACTTGGGGTTGTGTACAACACTGGGCACAGCAGTGCTTGAGCTGTGTGCCTGATTGGGCTGAACTGGCCACTGTTCTGCTCAGGGCTGGCGAGGAGCACCAGTGCCCTCAGGGCCCCAGCATTTACGGAGCTGTGGAACACACAAGGCATCCTTGAAAACAGCAGATCTGACCAAAAGGATTTTTCTGCTGCTAAAGCATCCCCATTCCAATATCTGCACCTCGCCTTCTGTGGTAAGTGCTGCTTTGGTTTGATCAGAATCACTTCACCCTGCAGGTCCCCAGCCATCCCAGCCAGCAGCAGCAGCAGGAGGATCCACATGGAATAACTGGGCAAGGACTGCTGGCACAGCCCAGCTCTGCACAGCACTCAAATCCCTAAATAGCAGCATGAATAAAAATAGTTCAGTTTGGACATCTAAAAACCAAAATGGGGAAGAAATATATTTAAATCAAGAGGTAGTTTCTGAAATGTGGAGTGATTCCTAATTATTTGCCACTGTTAATGAGGCTGTACTGAGAGATGCTGTGTCACTTCATCACTTTTAAAATGCTACACAAACATCACACAAATAACTGACATTTTGAACAACAATCTTTTCATTCTTTCATCTTAAAAAAAAATCTTCATTTTTCTTCTAGGTTACAGACACTGATTAAGAGTGCTATACAATCTTTGGATTCATCTGTCCAACAATCATCTAATTAATTAATCATTGGTAATTAAAATGACCTCCTTTTGACTGCTACCTGATCCCAGAAAGGTTCAAAAGAAACTTGACACATGTTGTGTCATGTTCCAGCATAACCCACTACAGGTATTCATCGTGTTATGCCACATCTGGTTTCCAGAGAACAAAATCAACTGAGGAACAAATTAAAGGAGGAACCAGCTGTATACGTATCAGATCTAACCAGTTCAAATATCTGGCAACACACAGGAGCAGATGAACTTCCAGTGTACTGGTAGGACCATCGTTAACCCCAGAAACTGCATTATTTTTGGATATGTCTAAGCAGGCACCTCAGATAACAGCATATTACCTGTGCAATCCCTGCTGGACTTAGATGCTACGAGAACTTTCATTAGAGAAAATCTGACTAAAATCTCAGCTAAACTGACTAGAGAGAAAAGCACCCCTCATGTTTTGCCTGTCCAAGTACTAAAAGCCCATAGACATTGAATCTGAGATGTGCAAACTGTGAGGAAAATGAATGGTCTGGCTATCCTACACCTCCTGTGATTTTCTTATCTTACGAGGGATCTGCAGACTGACCCCTCTGCTGTACTTCCTTGTCACTGCAGTGATGAGGTAAAAAGGCTCCCAGGTGGTTCAAATGAAACACCACCATGAAAATCTCAGCTCTCCAACCACAGTAAACAATGCTGTTCAGGGAAATCTGCTACCCCCATCCTAAGGGCAGTTCAAACCTCAGACAGGGAAGCCCATGTGCTTCAAAGATTCAGGGCACGTGGCTCTTATTTACTTTTTCTAGGTGCTTCCTTCTCATAGATCCACCAATGCACAACTCTGACTTCACTGTTAAAATCAATTAAAATGCAGCAATCGCATTTACTTCTCTATTCATGGATATTCTGTCAATTTGAGGAGGAAAAGCATTTTTGGGAACAATAGTTCAGCTACAGAGTTGGAGTCCTGCCCTCCTCACAGCAGCACAGTTGAACATTTCCATTGACTAAGTTGGTGGGTGAAAACAGAAATAAACATTTTCATTTTTTTTCTGCTGAGGCTAAATAGGAGCTTTTTAAAACAAATATGAAACAAGTGAGCCAAGGGGTTTTGGGGAAGAAAATTTATAGAATATAATAAGTTGTGGGTCTCCTTCCAATGGGATATTGGTTTTCAGTATATAATTAATAACAAGAAAACTGTATCCTGACTTTGGGGTCTGCATCAGCATCCTGGAACAAAAACGACCATAAATTAGCATCAATTATGTATTAAAGTTCCAATTAACCTGGCTGACACTGATATACTTTAACAAGGTACACTTAGATAAAAGAAGCAACTCTCTAATTACTTGGAACGGGACCTCCTGACCCATTCTGCTCTTTTATCCCAATGCCAACCTAATGAGGAAGGAAGTGTGAGATAGGAAACTGTGCAAAGCTGTAGCGCCACAAGATGGCCCTTGGGAAATGATTTTACCTTCTTACCAATGATTAATACTTTATTGCTCTCAGTGCCTTTTAACTGTTTTCAGAAGAAGTGTTTTTGAGGCTGAAATTGCTAATGTTCATTTTAATGTGGAAATCTGCCATCTAATGAAGGTCCTGGTCACATGTTCCTTCTCTGTGACACACCACTACACATAATTTGTGATGGTGACACCCAGGGTTTCTGCACACAGATTTAAAGTGTGCTCTTTGAAGTGAAGTATCTTGGTCCAGGTCTGAGCAATGATCATGGTTAATTTTACACCTTAACCAGAACAGTTGGTTCAAACATATTTTTCAGCACTGAAATTTTGTGCAAAGACTGAGGGCAAAAGGTAGACCTGCATAAAACCTGTGCTGCCTGTACGGAGAGAGACATCAAGGTGAGGGGTAAGGGTGGAATCAGGAAGGTGTTTATGGAGCATCTAATAAGGCACAACTTTTTTCTTCCCTTCTATGTTCCTTGAAATCAGATAACTCCAGATACTATACCCAGAGGAATAAATCCAGAGGCATCTCCTCTTCCTTACAAAACAACAGGTGGTTATAGAGCATCTAGTCCAGCAGTCTGCTCTTGTTCAGTTCTGTTCAATGCTCAACTCTTCTACCCTATACTGACCCACCAGACTTTGAACATATGCAGTTATGCAAAGGGCCAAGAGACCTGTTTTTTTCTGGTATTGTAATTTTTTAAATCACTCAAAAATGTTGTGTTCTACCAGAAGAACAGTTTGCCAGAGCAAGGCAATTCCTGTAACAAAAACTGTAGAAGAACTAACTTGTCTTTGAAGAACAAGCTTTTGTCAGTGACAATTCTTTCTCTGTGTCTTGTTATCAGCATTTTAAATAGTTTTAAATTAATGATGATGCTAAGCCCTTAGGGGTTTTCCAGTGTAATAGAGTTGGAGTCTTGGCTTTCACACTCGATCTCCCACTAGCCACACAAGTCTGACTTCTGTCCTTTTGGAGAGGAGGTGTTGGTGGAATCCATCAAAAGCACCTCCTAATTATAGTCACAGTCTTCAAAACTCAGAGGGAAGCAAACTCGTCCCTGAGGTTTCAGCTGGATGATCCCTGCAGCGGGTGCTTTCCTGGGCCCTTGCAGTCAAAGGTTATCTTCCATGTAAGCCATGTCAAAATTTAAACACATTGGGTCATTCCTACATGGAATTTCACTGCAGAGGGAGGGAGATTTTCCTCTAGTGCTGCTGAAACATACAGCACCGGAAAAGAATTTCAGCAGCTCCAAGCCTGGAATCACAACTCCTTTCCCAAACTACTACTGTTGGATGTAATGTGCTCCATTTGCAAAAGCAGCCAGCAGACAATTCCCCAAATTACAGCTTCTCTAGCAAGACTTTCAGAATTCCTTTAGTTGGGAATTTTGTCTCTATCATTTTCCTCCTAACTTTGAGCAATTCTTCCAAAGCCAGACGAGAATGAAGACAAACGTAAAAGAAATTCTTTAGTTGCTAAAAAGGTCAGAGTCGGGTCATCTGCAAGATTTGAACAGTTCATCGATGCCCCAAGCTAATGCTGCCACGTGCATTATTCTCCTCCCCTGCATTTTCTGCAGGAATATGTCTAGATCATTCAAGTAGTTTGTGAGAATTGAAAAAAGTTATACAATCAGTTTTGGCCTTTTGTGACATCCCCAGTGACTTCAGTAAGGCTGGGTGGAAAAAGGCCCATCCACAGTTCATACGTGGTGCACACCCCTTGATCCAGCCCCATTCAGAGCAAGGTCTAGTTGAAACATCAGTGGGAATTGAATCAGCCTGACAGACTATTATATGTGCACCATAGGAGACTCACTCATAAGTCTCTTGTGGTGAACATGCTACTTATACAGTATCCCATTCTGATAAGTGACCTACTTATTTGGTTGCATGTTGTAAGCTATTTTGGTGAGAGCAATGTGATCCTTGCTGTTCTTTGCTTTGAGTAAACCTTAGCCTCTGGGTATAAGAAGAGGGAAATTTGACATCCATGTAATAGAGGACAGCCATATACATTCAGAGTGGGATTTTCAAAACCATTCATAACAGCAGAAAGGAGAAAGAATAAACTCACAAAGCTTTGATTCTCACAGGAATACAATCACTTAGTAAATATCTAGGTGGCTTTATTCTCTATCGCACTGGAATGGGCCTAATTCCTGGGAAAATAGAAATTATTTAGTATTGCATGGCTGCAGATGTACAGGAACATTAAGGAGTATTGCCACCTCTATTTCGTACCAGTTGAAGGGAAAAGGTCCAATTTTATTAGACTGTTACTAATGTGAAAAGAGGGTAAAGGACAGGACTTCAACTTTTTCTTGCTTGTTTGTGCTATTGATTAAATAAGTCCATCATTTTCTCTGCAAGACTTTGCTTAGGAGTCAACAGATGTAAAACCCACCATAGCATATCCAAAGAAAAACACCCTTTTAAAATGACACAGAGAGGGGAAAAAAGTGTTGTTCTTGAGATCTCATCTCTTTCCCTTCCAGCTTTACCCCTGCATTGTCTTATGCAAAGCAAATTGTTAGCAAAGTACAGGAAGAGCTGTCCTTATCAGCCAGGGCTGCCATGGCACACGTGCCTCAGCACGGGTTATAAAGGCACTCACACCCCGGCTCCCAGTTCAGATGACTCCATCCACTGGTGAGCAGCTTGAGAAAGCCCTTCAAAGCTCTCCAGTGAGCCAAGGGTGACAGTTTACTCAATCTTTTGTAGCTCCTCTGACCCTGCCTCGTTCAAAAGAAAGCTTTTTTTTCCTTCCTTCCTAATTCCTCCCACTCCCTCTTTTAGAGGAATGAGAGAAAATTTAAGTGCCCTGCTTTGACACTCAGCTCGCTGCTTGCGTGCAGTCAGGCCAGCTGCCTCCCCAGATCTCCACTGCATTGTCGATATGCTCCTCTTGTGCCAAGACAAAA
Organism: Phainopepla nitens; assembly: GCA_013400175.1. Lineage (NCBI taxonomy): Eukaryota > Metazoa > Chordata > Aves > Passeriformes > Bombycillidae > Phainopepla > Phainopepla nitens. The sequence goes on along the minus strand of VXBQ01009297.1, from coordinate 377,192 downwards.
TTTATAAATAGATTTGCCCAGTCAGTAAGCCCTTTCTCTTTAGAAAGACAGGGATTCAGGCAAAAAGAGGATTATTGATAACATGCAACATCTTTATTATAGAAGAGACTGCTACTGCTACTATAGTTAAGGACCTGTCAGCATTTCTATTGTAAGATTTTTTTTTTTTTTTTGTGCAAAGGTTTAACTTGGCAGTAAAAATTTAAATATACTTGAAGCTGGACTTTTTCTTGCAAGAATTCAGCAAGAGTGTTAGGCACAGGGCTCTCTCCTCTCCCTAATTAGCAGTGAATTCAACGAGTTTTAGAGCTTCTCTTATGAATATGCCTCTCCTGTTTTCTGAGCAGTGGTGAGTAACACCTGATCCACCATCACATATTATAGAGCAGAGAGAAGAGCACAGGGCAAACAGAGGGCCAAATCCTGCTCTCATTAGTAGTGGTGCTTGAATAGCAATTGGCCATTACAGGAACACAGTTTTGGCTAACTTCCCATATTTTCATCTACCAAAAAAATAGCAGAGAGAGGTGCTAAAAAAAGTCCTTTCAAAATAATCTCATTGAGGCAGTTAATTTTCCTTGCAATGCATGCTGGTAGGACAGCACAATCTGCCAGGTGATGAATGTGTCTTGGGAGTCACCAGCCCCACCCCTCTCTGCTTGTAGTCTGTGCTTTTCTTCAGCCTCTGGCAAATTGCTTAATTTCTGCTCTGCCTCAGTTTCAGGATTCAGGATGGAAAACAGTAAAACCCACACAAACGGTTTTGCACACAGAATTCATTCTGCTGCAGCTCAAGCACTTTCTGGCAGGAAATAATCTGGCTCCCTTGGACCTCAGCAGTAATTAGCCCGAGTGCAAAGCCATGGCTTGTTACTGCAGAGCCGCTGGCACCCCCAGACTTGTGGAACTCCAGTAGTCCTGAGGACAGGACTGCTAAAATACTGCAGTGTGCACACAAGGGTTTCATCACAATAAGGCCATCTTTGCTTTCAACCCTGCTCATGGACACATGCAAGCAGCAACGTGTCCTCTGATCAATTTTCTCCTCTTCTTCAGGTTTAAAAGAAGAGGAATAAAGCATTAGTGTATTTCATGTTTTTCACATCCTCTGGGGGAAGAAGCAAAAAATAAAAGGGGCATGTTGAAATTCAGCCACTGATATTTGCTAAGATTTATGAATAAAGAGTGGTAAATTGACTGGGGGTCTGCATGTTGGAGTGGTAGATGTATTTTCCTCTGCCTTGCTTCTCAGTGGGATGCTGCATGTCTTTTTCTCACAACCAACACAGCAGAACATTTTGCTTTAAGGATCTGAACAACTTTGCTCCCTCTCAGCCTGAAATTAAACCCTTAATATTAGGAGAATGTGGGCCTTTCTCAGGGGGCTTTAAGCCCAGTGTATGTTACATAAAGTCCTTTACACACATGGCACAAAACATTCTTTGACTCGAGTCTCTCAACATTTGTATTTGTGGTCAACTGAGTAGCATCTTTTGTCTGCTGATTCATCCAAAAGAATAATACTCGTCTGTTTTTCCTGTTGACAAGATCTTCAAATCCTATTGCCCCTCACCCATTAAAGCAGTGCATTTCTGTCTAGTTTTATTTTTGTGATATGAGGATTTAGCTAAGACTTTGACACCATGGAAACTAGACACAGGACACGATCCTGTTCTATCTAAATATATCCCCTGACTTTCAATTACACTTGCTTCTTTTATATTTCATGAAAACTGCTCTTTCCTTCCTCCATGTAGGAAGTTTTTTGGCCAGCAGAATCACCTTGGGCCCACCCTTAGCTTTCATCACCAGCCATTAACACTTCAAGAGAGAATCACATGCACTGAGAGGAGGGAAGGCAATACAAGAAAACAGGCCCTGAAATGATGTAGCATCATGGAGGTAATTCTCAAAGAAATTGAATGTTAAGTGGAAAGCAACTTTTAACCCTCCTGAGTGCAAAATGCAACCTTAATTAAGCAAAGCAGATCATCTTTTTCCTTGTGCTGTAACAAGGAAGGACTGTCTCTTTAAGCCATCAGTTCCACTATAGATCTTTGGTATTTTCTATTATTGTCTTTGGGCATTAGTTTTTATGGCTAGTTACAGCTCACAGTCATAACACTTATTTATACTTCTTATCTACAGGGCTACAACATTACCATTATTATTTTTTTTAAACCACCAAATTATCCCTTTGTTTTAGTTCACACAGGTTCTGCTTGAGTAAGAGAGGTGGGAGCGACAAGCCTGAAATGCAACTTGATGAATACAAATTTCCCATTTCGGTGTGGCATCAGATAGCTGCACTTCTGGAGACAAAAAAAGCACTACACACGTCTCTTAAAACCAGCTTTGTGACCTCATGTGGGTTTTCCTACTACTGTGAAATCAGGATGCGAAAATGAGGCCAGAGTAAGGAACTCCATGAAGTTACCAGGTAACCCTGGTGCGAGTGAGGGCATAACACAGTTTTCACTTGCAAGATGGAGCTGCCTCTCCATTCCTTTCTACCAGACACAGAAAAAAGGCCTAGGAAGGCCAAAAAGAAATTCCCCTCCAAAAAAAATTCAGTACTTCTGCCCACCATGGGCTGAGTGGCTATTTTTAAGCAGCTTGTTTTAAGTGTCAACATGTGTTATTTTACCTGCACAAGACAAGCGAGCTGATAGCTGAATGAAGCAGGCAAGACATGCAGGAGGAGTTGGAACAAATGTCTTAAATTTTTGAGTCTGTCTGTTTTGCCAGTGACCCATAGAGTGAGGAGCTGTGTCAGCTAATCACTCAGCTGGCCACTGCCGACAGACAAATACCTTGTGGTGACATCTGATGGAGTCCTTACAAAGCACCAACCTCTCAGGGCTCGGAGCCAAGGCTGAGCCAGTGCCTGGTGCTTGTGCACAGCCCCAACAAGTGCAAAACACCCAAAAGTGTTCAGATGAATTCCTTAGAGAGCAGGTGTTTGTGTTTACTTAGGCAATTTTATCCTAAACCCGTGATGACAATTAACTGATTAAAGGTATCACAGTCATCAAAAGTGATAGCACATTTTCAAGGAGCATGCAACAATAGCTCACTGCTTGTATGGCTTTAATTGTAAGAGCAAATAATTACATCCTTTTCAAGGCTTGAAGAGAATTGCTTTCAACTGTAAACAGAAACAATGAAAATTCTCCAGCACAATACCCATTTTTAAATGGCCACTTTTACCGAAAAGAAAAAAAAAAAAAGAAAAATGCTTGCAACAGCTGTGCTTCAGGTGCATATTCAGGGACTAATTACTGATATGGACAGTACCCAGATAATCAGGTGAGGCTCTGCTCATCATCAGGGTGTCTTGACCCATGGATGGAATTGGCCTACCTTTTTTTTTTTTTTAAATCACAACACAGCTCCATGTGCAATGCTGGTCACACTAGGAAGAATGAAGATGACCTCAGGACTGAGTCCTATCATTACTCTACAAACCACTGCAGGGGCTGGTTCACTTTTCTTCTTTCCAGTTCCCCTCCCAGAATCTGATAAATCTCATATTCTTTGTGAACTGAGAATTAGGGACTCATTGCCAATTCTGGATGCAAAGCATAGAGGAAGGCAAAGTGTGAATGCAGAGCTGTTTGCCTCACAAACCTTTTATATTCTGATGGATTTTGATGCCTGGGATTGATCTCTGTATAAGCTGCACAAACAAAACACAGGTCACAAAGGACCATCCAACAAATAAACCTAATTACTGATACCTTCCACCTGACACAGTCAGCAGGGTTTTTACAGCAGCTTTCTTCTACTCCAACTTCTCTGGGGTCTGACCCGATCTCTCCCAAAGTGGCAACAGAACCAGATTTAATGGGACTCGAGTCGACTGGAGCTTTGCAGACATAAGTTATAACCCATTCAGTAAACAAAGTTTGATATCAAAACTGAAGTGCTTTAAAAGTCCATTTTTAACTGCTCACACAGGAACAGGCTTGCCAACCTGTGAGGTATGAAGTGTATGTGGAGTGTGGAACTACACCAAAAGTCCCTTTCACATCACCAATCTTAAGCACTCAGCACTGAGCATTGTTGCTTTGAATGTTTCCAGCTCCTGAAGCGATTCCAGGCAGACATGCTGACAAAAGAATAATTTTATCAGCATATGGCTGATCACAGCATCCAATTCCACCAGTATGAAATGGCCCCGTAGTGCACACTAGCATTTCTGCATACAAGTGGAACAGATGCTGCAGAGATCAATGTAATAACAGTTTAATTAATTTTAGTGTCAAAGTCAAATGCTTCCTTATTTCCAGTTGACACATCCCTAATTTCATGGTCAGCTCTATAAATTTTGGGAACGGGAGGAGAAATTTGATTTGAGGGTTAAATACTGCAGAAAGGCCTTAAAAAATGCAAGAGAAGCATTTCTTCATAGCATTCATAACCTTGAAACATAGTACTGTCCATTGTCCTCACTTTGCTATGAGTGTTCTGCAGTCACAGTTTCATTTTCACAAAACACACTCCTTGCTCCAAGCAGTACTCTGACATAAAAGTGTAGTAGCATGCTGCAGCTCCAACCCTGGAACAAGAGAATTGCAGGTGACATACTGGGCTAGGAGTCAAGAGACTTGGCAGTGTTTTGTGCTGGACATCCTGAGAATCTATTTACCACTAGAAAAATCTCATTGCATCAGAGCAAAATCTTTTACCCCACAGCACTGGTCAACACTGTACAGCTCCTACTCCAAAATGGTGTTCAGCAGATGAGCTGGACATGTGGAGGAGAGGAAACATGTCCTTGGACAAACTTTTTTATATTTCAGGTCACTAATAGCACCAAGCACTATCTGTATATTACAACAGTGGAAAGGCTGCACGTGCTGTATCTCCTGTTATTGCCCTACTGTCCAGCTCCACAGAACAGACAGGGGAAAAACAGCATGTTAAATAAAAATACATTCAACGAGGAAATATTGTGCCCTGACCTCTGGTCAGGGAATTTAAGCAACGTATTAATAAAACAATTTTAGGACCTATTGACATAGTTGTGTTCTGAGTAGCCTTTGGATTGTCACAACACTGAGAAGAGACAGAGGGTGGTGAGAGATTGCTTACCGCACAAAGTATTATTATGCTGAAACGTGTTCAGCAAATGTTTATTCCACAGGCAGGAACTACGAGTGCCTGTTGTGGTCACTTAGGCCTGAAACCCAAGACTTCAGTGATTTTGTCTGAATGCATTTGCCGAGCACTGGGTGACATTCACCAACACAGGCAGCTTCTCAGGTTTCAGCAGGAACTAATCTACCATCCTCCTGCATCTATCACTTCCAGTGACCCAAACTAAAGAGCATCATGCACACCCCGCCTGCTCTGACACTCGCTGGGGTATCACCTCACAATTAGGACTCTGCCTCTTGAGGCATTTCATTAGTAAGAGGTTGCCAGGACTCTGCACACGTTGTCAAACAAAGAGTGCCCCGATCACAGCAGGCACTGCCACAGAAACCCCCCACCCCTCCAGCAGCCTCCTCCCATCTTGAAACAAAGGCAGGTTGAGGGGAGAAATGATGGGGATGGGAAGAAGGGAAACCTTAGCAATGTTTGAGCAAATACATTTGGAATGAGGGTTACTACACAAGTCAAGGGGAATTTTTTTCCTCCCCCTCCTCCTCATCACGTTGGCAAACTGCTGATGACCACAGGCATGGAGGGCTCTCAACAGGGGACCAGCAGATACCAGAGGCAAAAGGACCTGGGGGTTCGTTGTGCAAAGGAGAGCATCTGACAAGGCACATCCTCTGGGTGCTTTTGTTTGAGGGCTATGCTTCACTAACAAATCCTGTTGCACTAAGATTGCAGGCTGCAGATATCCTAACAAAAACAAACCCAGGGTACTACCTTTACATCCAAATGATTTCAGGGAAGAGCTGTTAACAGCAGGATGACAAACGCCACAGTCCTTGAGCTCATGTGTGCAAATCTGGAACAACTGCTTGCGTTAGGATATCACACAGAAAAATCTCACAAATCAAACACAGTAATACCAAGTGCTTGTATAGCATGTTTTACCTGCAGCTCTTGGAGCGATTACAAAGAGAAATGAAGAAGAAAGGCTCATTACCACCATTTCACAGATAAGGAAACTGTGGCACAGAAAGGAAGTGATTTGTCCTGCAGCCCAGTGGAAGAACAGGGCAGTCAAGTCAAGCCTCTTAAGTCCCAGTCCGATGCCCTCTCCCCTGAACTATTGTAGCCGACTCTGACCCTGCAGGAACTTCACATTTGTCATTATGCTTTACACCTTGATCATGAGGCTGGGTGTCTTCAAAGCACTGCCCTCAGCTCCTTGGCCAGGAGAGGAAAAAGCTCCCATGTACCTAATCAAATATAATTGCCATTCCCAGAGAAAAGAGATTCCTTCTCAACTCCTCTGGATGATAATTCACCCTGTGTTCAGGTGTAAATGTAATGCTATATGTAAGCCAAGATAAAAGTAGCTCCTCTGACCACTTTTAACTCAACATCCCTTATGCAGTAAATTTCATACACAGCTATTGAAATAGTACCAGAAATTGGCTGTAATTTTGTTGTCTATTAATATAATTTCATACAGCAGTTTTAGAGTATTCTTACTAAAACGCAGGCTCCAGGGAAAGCTTGTTTAACAATAAAAGCCTTTCACCTTTAAATGTACAGATAGCAGAGAATTAGTTTAACTATTGAACTGCAACTGGGGGACAAGTTTGCACCAAGGCACTGGCCCAGCATCCTTTGAGGCTCAGGTACAGCACCTCTACCTGCTACAGCTGCAGTAGTGTCACACGGGAACAGAGAAATAGCCAGGACAGGAATATGGGTCAAAATCAGCACTTAAAAGTTAACCTGGAAAACAGTAAATCACCAGTGGGTATTCCAGAGTGTGAGCACAGAGTGCTTGAAAAGAGGGACGCTGCTTAACAAGTCTCTGCAGAGTGTCACTCCCATGACCAGCAGTGTGGGTTTAGGATGCAACATGAATACAACCTCACCAGACACACGAGAGCATCCTGGTGGGTAGACAGCAGGTTTCCTCCCTGTGCTGCTACCAAAAGGTCATTACTGCGACCAAGTCACTCAGTTAAATTATCAGATGTGAACAGTTAACAAACAGGGCCAGGGACGAAGGGATGTTTTTCCCTTAGGTAAACTTAGAGCCTGCTATGCTCTAAAGGTGGCCATAGGTGACTTGTAATCCAGGCCAAAAGCAGAAAATCACAGGATTAAAAGTGGGTGGTCAGATCATTCATTTGACTTGCAGGGGAATAAAACCCCACGATATCTGCTCGTAGACGACAAGCAGTTTTGCAGAGAACAAAGAAATCTCTCACAGACAAAATTGGTCTGCCAGGAACTGAGCCCATCTAGCTCCTCACCTCCCCACCACCCTCCCCATATCTTCCCCTCTAAAAGGATCTTTTCTGGGATTCAGGGAATGTGTGTTTATAAAATAGTTCCATTCAATTAGGGCACAGAGTACAGCAGCTTTATATCAGAGGCAACCCAGAGCGAGAGCTCTGTGGAAGTGCAGGTACATGGTAATGATGACAACCCTGCACTGGTTGTAGTGTCATCACCTCTTATTCTTAATCAAAAGGCTTCCAATCCCTTCTCGACGTGTGCACTCGGAAATGAAGGGACTGCTGGAGCATCATTTGAATGTGGCAGCCCTAGATAATGATGAAACGAATAAAAGACTGACTTTTTTGTTTAGGTTTGAGGAAAGATTCAGGATTCCTCTCGTGAAAAGGCAGCAGTTTAATAGCAGTGAGGCAGAAGGGCTTCTCGTTATCCACAGAGGCTGCTGTCAGCACAGCACTAATGGCCACGGCTCGGGCTTCCCTGGAACGCTCCCTGTGCCGCAGCGCCCGAGGAGCCCGTGTGCCAGGGGCTGAGTGGAGACTGCTTGAGACACCTGGCCTGGGACTGGGAAACAGCACAGGGCTCAGCTGCATAGGCTTTCCCTTGTGGAAGAGGCAGGGATAGTGTTTCCCCAGCAGTGTTCTGCTGCCCCAAGCAATGCAAGCCACACAAGCCCGCAGCTAGCTGGCCAAGTGTGGAGTCTGGGTACCTCTGCCCCCAATATCTTCATCTCCTGCTGGGGAAGCAGCTGCTTTAGCAAATGTGATGCTGCACACAGTGAAAAGGCTGTGTAAATCAGCTATGGGGCAGGAGTTACTTCCATGAAGTAGGGGCCTTGGGCAGGCACATAACACCTCTGGGAAAAAGCCTATTGATAAGGTGTACCTTCCTACACACTGACCTGCAAGGCTGATTTTGATACTGGATTTAGGTGAAAGGAATGAAAAGCAGCTAAACACTTTGCTTCTCCCTGTAGCTCATACATACCTCTCATCACAATCTTATTAATACCTCTTGACATATGTTTTTGCAGTGTCTTTTATATACTCCAGGTAGCAGCCACTAAGTCTTCGGATCTTTTGTGTGAGGGAGGTCAGGAGTTGTGCTGAATGACCTACTGGATACCTGCTGGTTCCATTTGGGGAATACCAATTTCATGCCAGGCAAGAGCAATAGCAAAGGCTTTTTTGTTTTGTTGATTTAAAAAGAGCATTATTCCAGAAAAGGAAATTGATTAACAAACGATTTTTCAGTGACTTAGGAATCCATGGAAATAATTTTTGTTTCTATTTCATTACTGACCTCTCTGTCTACAAGTAAATTTTGACAAAAATAATTCTGACGTGCAAAATTGCAACTGTCTTTAGCAATTTGCTCAGCCTTTCTCAGGCATTCACATTTATCTATACCAGAGATAAATACACAAACCAAAATTCACAACAACTTCTGTTTAACATCAGCTAAAGTTACTCTGTTCACTGCAGTAACATTTGCCCCAAATGCAGAGCTGGCAAGGTCAATAGTTTCACTTTTTGTGCTTCAGCTACATTAATATAACAGTTTGCCATTCCTCTCTATTACTATATACATTCAAAGCTTCATGAGCTATCATGAGCAGCCTGATCTCTGACACACAAGACATGTTAACAACAGCTTCTCCCATTCAGAAAGCCAGCAAGGAAGAGAAGTCAGACCTTTCAATGTATGTTAAGTAACAAATATAAGATCTCCATGATGTCCCACATGATGAAACACCTTACAGCAGGTTAGAAAAGGAGGTATGGGGAATCAATACATTTCTTCTCACAGTTACATAGCTGCATACATCACCACTTTTAACTTCACTGTCTTCAATGCAGCCCACTGTGTCCACAAGTAATATCATAGGGACAAGGCTATAGAAAAGCCAAGGACATTATAAATGAACAATGTGGGTATTCAGCGCATACATCTAGGGTTAGGGCACAGTGACCAGCACATAAAAAGCCCAGAACACTATGATGAGATTCCACGGCATAGCAATACCTGTTAGTGTGAACACCTAATAGGAAGAAACAGCTGGTAAAGTGAGCTTACAGAGCATGCACAAGAACACGTGTTTAGTCAAGAGACTAAATGTAGTCAAGCCTAAACACAGAACAGATATGTGCGTGATTTCAGGATTTCCTCCCCCCTCCTCAATCACAAAACCATAGTGAATGAATTAGGACATTTGGTTTGGTAGTGGGAGGTGGGCTGCAGGGTTGACCCCTGTGACAAGAGGCCAGGAGCTGCCAGCTCCAAAAAGGACCTAGCCAAAACTGAGCCCAGCAGCAGTGCTGGTGGCATCTCTGTAAAACAACATATAAGGAGTAACAAACACTGCCAACAGCTACAAGAGAAAGGAGTGAGGAAAAAGTGCAGAAGAAACAGCCCTGCAGACACTGAGGTCTGCGCTGAAGGAAGGGGGAGAGGTGCTCCAAGAGCTGGAGCAGATTCCCTTGCAGCCCATGGAGAAGCCATGTCCAAGTAGGTTGTTCCCCTGCAGCCCAGGAAGGCCAACATGGGAACGGCCAGCCACCCTGCAGCAGGGGTCTGTGCCCTGAAGGAAGCCACAGCCCATGCTGGAGCTGTTCTTGAAGAACTGGTGCCACAGGGGAGCAGGTTCTGAGGGGCTGCATGCCATGGGAGGGAGACAATGCTAGAGCAGGGGAAGAGTGCAGGGAAAGAGTGGCAAAGTGTTATGAACTGACCACAGCTCCCCCAGCCCCCTTCTCCCTGTGCCAGATATAGGGAGGGGGTAGAAGAGTTGGAAATCAAGGAGTGAGATTGAGCCTGGGGAGCACAGGTGAGGTAGAGAGGGTGTTTTTATTTCCTACTTTCCTTCTCAATTTTTAAATTGAATATAGATCAAATTATTTTCCCCCCAAACAAATTATTTCTGTTTTGTTCGTGATGCTGATTGGCAAGCACTCTCCTTGTCTTTATCTTAACCCATGAACTTTTTTTACACCTTGTTTCCTTCCCCAGCTCCACTGAGGAGAGGGAGCAAGAGAGTAACTTGGTCGACAGCCAAGTTACTAGCATTGGGCTTGAAATGCTAAAGTACAAAACAAAACTCCACAGCTCCCTAGAAAATCAGGTTTACTCCAAAAATATGACTTAGACCAAGAGAAGTAAAAAAAAATAAAAAGGAAAAAACAGATTAAAATATCTACTATTTAAAAAAAAAAGTCTGTAAACCAAGTGAATTAATGCATCCCATTCAACAACTCTTACCTTTTTAAGAGTTTAAAGGGCCAATTTCTCTTTTTTTTTTTTCAAATTACTCCTACCCATGCTCATTTCTGACCAAAAACGCTTGCTATTCCTCCTTTCATAGCTTCTCCTCCATCCTGATACACAAAAAGTGACCTCACCTGTGGGTTAATAACCCCAGCACCCTCTTTTTCTATTGGTCTGCTTCTTCCTCAGTCATTTTCAATAGAGCAATTAAAAGGCTCAGTGAACTCCTAGTGCTCTCTATCTGATTTGCAGGTAGCTTGGTGAAATGCACAGCAAGGGGCTGGCAGATGAATGTACACATGAACTTCAATAGCACAAACTGCTGAGAAAACATTTAAATCTTGGATTATAATAACCATTTTGGGTTGAGCTGAGACTGTTTCCTAATCATTTCAAGCTTCATTAGTCATAAAAATGTCCATTCACTTGGGCGTGAGTTTTATGAAACCAGACTATGATCTCATAGTAAATCTCTTATAAACTAGTTGAGGATCAGCCCTGATTATGGACACAGGAACGATTCAGCAAACACAGGACATGAGAAAGTAGACTGTATTTGTCCTGTGCTTTAGTTATTAGGTGATCAGCTGAAGAAAAGCTGAGTTGGGAAAGGCCATTGGGTCCTCAACTAGGTAAAGAAAAAGTACCTCTTCCTACAGCAAACTCACTAATGCCAATAGTGAAGCTGTGTCTTCTCCTATGTTGTCTGACCTTATTGGCATTGCTGTATCTGCTGCAGGAAAAGATACTTCCCTAAAGTGTAGTGAGTTCCTTCTCTCCCAGCACTGCTGGGTGGGTGTGTGCTCTTTCCAGGATAAATGAGCGTCTTGGTTAACTACAAATTAACTGCAGACAGTTCAGCACCCTGCTTAGCTGTAATCCCCTATTTGGATTAGTACGTTGCTCCAATTGCATGTGCCATTTTGGGTGCTAATGAGTAAAATACAGTGTATTTTACTTACACTGAATAAACATCTTGTAATTAGTACTAACCCACCTCATTGCAAGGCTGGGATCTCCCACAGATGCCAGGAGCTATTGCTGGTGGATAATTGCAAGGGCATGTTTTGGCCACAAAATAGCAACTTTACAGCACCATCCTTATAATCACTTTTGACAAAACCCATGTCATCACCAACCTCTCATGCTAAGGATCCTCCATGGAAACTCCATCTGGACCCCTGGGGAATGGAGCAATGGAAAAATTAAATCTTTCTGAAGAAGCCTAAAACTGACCAACAAGTGATGCTTCTGAGGTATTGAAATGAAAAACTTGGGTGGAATTCGGTGAATTATGCAAGCTTAAAAATATCAGTGTGTCAAAACATTAGATTTACATAAGCCATGTTCTGCTTCAGAAGATTCCTGTGTGTCTTCTCTAGAGGCAAAATATTTCAAGGCAAAGCACTCAGTGATGTAGAAACCACCAAGCAGAGCTCTTGGCAGTCCTGGTGCGGGCAGTGCTCCCGCGGCAGCTGCGGAGCCAAGCGCTGTGAGCTTCTCAAGGTGCTTCCCACAAGGTGCTAATCCTAAAGCTCCCTGACAGAGTTTTCATATCCCTGCTTGTCACTGCAGCAAAGCAACCACCAGTCTCGTTGTAAAACAGATGTATTTTAAGTGCTCTGTCCTACTTTGTTCTGTCCAGAGAGGCAATCAGGAGTGGAACTGTAGCTAGACATTGCTCATGCTTCGTTCTATCCTTTCTCTAGGAACCATTCTTGATTTTCCATTATTTCTTTATGAGTGTAGTAAAAATGCTCAGGAGAGGCTCTCGTGTTTTGCAATATGAATGAGCACAGCTGACCCAAAAAGATGAATTTCAGGGTCAGCTTAGAGCAGAGGCACTGATAAAACCTACATTGTGCTTCTGTTTGCTTTAGATGATGTCTGCTGTGCTCACAGACGCAGGGAAAAAACAGAGGGGAACAGCACAGAAATAAAAAATTGTTGCAAAGAAAGTCTAAATTTAGTCCAGAGAATTAAACTCCAATGTGTCAACATAAATTAGACAGGCCCTCTTCAGAGGTGGAGGATTCATAGCCATGTCACAATAAAGTTATTGGTCATGGGCTGAAAATAAGGTAAATTTCTCACCTTCATTTTCTTCCGTCTCAAGGGAAGAAAACAGGACTGCTGCAGCACTGGAAGTTGACTCCTGTGGGGCAGTGGCTTAGCAGCTGAGCCTGAGGAAAGCCCAGCCACCACACATGTGATAGGAAATCCTCAGCTGAAGGAATGACAAAATGTCATGACTCCCTGTCAGCAGATGGTTCTCACCTGTGCTCTGAGGCCCAAAGTGAAATAGAGTCAGCAGAGGTAATCATCCTAATTTTTATTTTTACAAAAATATACATTAATGGCATAGTTAAATACAGCAAGGTTGCCACTGGTTTTTCTCTTTACAGTGAATTCCTTGTCCTCCATTTTAAGACAGGTACCCAGTTGTTAGCCCAGGAATGCAGGGCTATATCTCTGGAAGCTCCACAGGAAACACTGCTGTCAGCTGTCACAATTCCTGTTTATTCCCCTCGGTGGGACACATGGCATGAAGGAGGCTGGAGCAGGGGGCTGCAGGAGTGGGGTGTCCTCCTGCACAAGGAGCTGAACACCAGCACCTGGAGCCCCTCGCTGCCACCTGCGCTCTGCTGCTGCTGCTGCTGTGCCAAGGAACTTCAGCCAGTGAAATGCGTGGAGGAGCATTCTTGGCAAAGACAAATGAGCATGTTTAGGTGTGAATGGGTTTGTTAAAGTACAAGGGGTAGAACAGCTCTGCATTCCTTGAATGTGTCAGCCTAGGCCTTCTGAGAGGAGTGGTGCTGGGAGACTGGGAGGCATCAGCCTCCTCTGGCTGGGGCTCTGGGGTGCAGGAGTGGGTCTAGTTTCTACTTCCACTAGAGAAGTCCCAAAGCACTCTGAGTTTCCTGGCTGTAAAAATTCCAGATAAAGTGGTATCTTTTTCTTCCAACTTTCTGTCTCATGTGATTAGTTTGTGTGCTCTTGTAGTGCACCAGGGCCACAGTCTCAGAGGGGACCTCACTGCTGCTAGAATACAAATTTTGCTGGAAAGATTATTCTGTGAATTGCTTTTCCTGCCATTTAGGTTGTAAAGTGCTAAGAGTGCGTAGTAGAAGATTTTCAGGCTATTGTGCTTTTATTTTTGACTCAGACCTGGATCCTGTCACCTGAAAAATGCTGTACCTAATGCTTAGTAGGATGTCATATCCTGCATTTTGCACATCTGTATCATTAGCTGGAGAAGAGAGGAAAAAGGGGAAAGAACAAAAAAATCCACCTTTGTATAACTAAAAACTTCTCAGTGGTGTGAAAAAATGATTAGTAATTTTTAGTGAATAGCAATTTTCTCCCTCAGGTGACTTTTTTGCATTCCTGTAGACACACCTGACCTGCCAAATGGGAAGGAAAAGCTGAGACACCAAACATTATATTTCATCTTTTTTATTTTACTATTTTTAAACAACAAGTCTAATCAACAGAAAGAATATAGTTATTTTCTTCCTAAATCCCTCTGTGTCTGTGGAAGCTATGTAGTTATCCACAGATATCACGTATAGATTGTAGATATAGATAGAGGGAAGAGGAGAAAGCTCATCTAGATTTCTATATAGATATAGAGGGATATAGGTAGATATAGATATATAGATATCTAGGTGTGCTTTCCCCTGTTCCCTGCATCATTTAGAACAGAACAGAGATGAAAGAAACCTCTTGGTTATGCCAATTTCTCCCTCTCTCCCCTCCCTGTGACATGCTGAGGAAATTGTACTCTGGTTTCTAGGACTGGTTTTCTCTGCCCCATTGTGCAACAAAAAAAGTGATTATTTTTAATGTGGTCAAGAAAGAAGCATTTTTTCCCTTCTCCTTTTTCCAATTGATTCTGCTGCAGGAGGGATCTTGCTTTATTGTATGAGTGAGGAACATGGGGCCACATTCACACGTGGGTAACTCCTACTGATGATGCTGGAGTTACATCAGGAATGGATTTGACCCATGATCTGTTATTTTCTTGCCTTAACTGCAGATCATCTGCAAAACCTCAATCATTACACCTGGTTAGACTAGAGCCTTGACAAACTGTGTGGCCGCAGCATTTGCTTTTATGAATCATCCCTTGTCTCATATAAAGAAATCCAAGACAAGCTGAACACGGCTGCTTAGTTTGATGGCAATCACGCACTTTGCCCACCTCAGGGCTGTATGTCTAACCCTTTCCAGGAGCTGGGAAAATATTCTCAGCTTAAACCATCCCATTTAGTGCTGCTTTTAGAACAGGAATAAGAATACTTGCATCATTTAGTGTAGGGAAATGCTGAAATGAAACCATTATAGACTCAAGTTGAACACATACAGCAGCGGTGCCACCTCTTCCTGGCTGCCTCATTAATTTCCTACCCTGCTAGCCCACCCCGAGGAATAAGAGGGCAAATTAGAGTCTACAGCCAGTCAGACTTAAACCAGTAAAGCCAGCAGCTGTGGTGGGTTTTCATGTGGTTGTTTCACATGAAAATGACCTGAGATCTGCTAACTTTATGGAGATGTCACTGACTGGGCCCTGTGTGAGAGCCAGCTTCCAAAGCTCCAGGTGTTTTCTCATGGTAAGGCACAAACTCCTCCAGGACTGGATGTAAACTAGTAATAGAAATAAAAAGCTTATTTCATAGCACTCCTGGAAAACCTGAGTGGGCAGCTGGGAGAAAAGGTGAGGAAACATGGAGTTTTTCACAGTTTCTCCAGGCCTTCTCTTCAAATTTGTTGAAGTCCTCAAGCCCACACCATCTGATGCCCTAAGCTGAGTCATCCTGAGAAACAGCTTAGGAGGTAAACAAATGCTGCACAAACTGAAAAACAGATTTAAACAGGGAGCTTCAGAAAGAAGATGAGTGGGTTTTGTTTTGGTTTTGCTTTGCTGTTTTGCTTTTGAGCCAGAGGAAATGATTAGCTCTTTAAATTTTCCCAGTACTCAGGAATGTGACTTCTCAGTGTCCACCTTGAAGGATGAGATGCAGACAGAGTTTGGAAGCCTTGAGTCTGGCTTTTATCATTTTTGTTTTAGATGATCATGATGCTGATCATTTAAATGAGTAAAATACGGCATTTCATGTGCACACACACACACACACAGAGTTTTCTACAACCAGCTCATTTCCTCAGCTTGCTGCTTTCTCTGGATCTTCATTTGCCTGGACAGCCTGAGGGATGGATGTTAATGTGATTATATTTTTGTATCCCTTCCTGGCTGCAAGAGGCTCCTCATTTACTTGGCCAATGCAATTTGCCTTTTTGGATCAACGTCTACCCTCTCAGTTGTCTTCTCCCACCTTTTGGTGCACGTGTGTATAAAGGGATCTAAACAGGGGGGAGCACTCGTGTATGCTGCTATCAGAGAGGAAGGGAATTTCTCATGCAGGCAACAGCACTCTCAGCTTCAGGCAGGCTGCCTGGTAAAACCTCCCTGTAGGCTGTACCTGCACCCCCAGGGAACCTGGCAGCCCTCCCTGGGCTTTGGGAGCACACACTGCCAGGGGCCAAGCAGAGCCTCCAAGGGGTTTGCTGACAGCAGGGATGGATCCAGCCTGGGAATGTTAAGATGCTTGGGCTGTTGTTGCACACTGTTGCAGAGAATGCCAGCCCTCCTCAGACTCCAGACTAGATGTTCTTGGCAAAAGAAATTATGATTTCCTGGTGGAACAAGAGCTACTTTTAAAAATTACTGTGAAATTTCTGCAAGTGTCTCTGTATAAAGAAGCAAAAGAGAATTCCACAGAATAAGTACATTTTGATTTGTTTAATATTAGTGTTAGCAGATATTTACGGGGGGGATGCCTCTCTTGATGAGAGCAGCATTTTCCAGGTGCTACTTCTATTTCTTCCTTCTGTTGTTCCCAGGAGTGAGATCCTTGACCTAGTCAAGCTTTTTACTCACTGTTTTTTGGACTTGTAGCTCACATGGGAACATTCTGACCTCACACAGTGCTATTACATCTCATAGTACCACTCAGCAGGATTACTCTCCATTTATACTTTATTGAGCAAAGGAATTATTATCACCTACTCTTTGAGAAGGAAATGTGATAACTGTCTGATTTAGTAATGGTTTGACTGTCTGAGAGAGGATAGGTAAGAGAATTCTCAGAGGTCCCAAGAATAAAAGCACTGTGGGAAAGTCAGTGTAGAAGTCAGATTACTGGAGGAAGAAACTGAGGTACAGAGTAAGCAAAGTGATGTAACAAAGTCTGTACCTGCCAATGCCCACAGTAGGGACCAGTAGAAGATGGTGCCTCCCATGGATTCAGTCAGGGGGAACTGGTCCAAGAAGACTGGTACAAAAAGGAAATATAAAATAGTTTGGAGGAAAACTGCTCAAAACTGAGCAAGTACAGTTATGCCAGTGTTTGTTTTGGAAACTCAGTGTGTGCTCAGGTGAGAAAGTGTCCCGACTTGCAGCATATTTTAGCTTGCCTGTAAACAGAGCTCCTCGGGGCTT
The DNA here is from genome assembly GCA_013400175.1 of Phainopepla nitens. Taxonomy (NCBI): domain Eukaryota; kingdom Metazoa; phylum Chordata; class Aves; order Passeriformes; family Bombycillidae; genus Phainopepla; species Phainopepla nitens. The sequence continues at coordinate 360,043 of VXBQ01009297.1, read as the reverse complement.
TACACGAGAGTCAGTTTCCCTCCTTTGGAGAAGAATGACAGACCATCCATTTGACACGACAAAAATTAAGAAAACAGAGGCCAAACACAAACTTAGCAGAACAATCTACCATAAGAATCAATCACTATTTTCCTCTTTTTTGGAAGATATTTAAGTGTTGGAGCTCAGGCTTCCTGACCCATGAAAATAAGATATTTATCTTTTTAACTACAATTCCAACATGTATCTGTACATTCTTCAGGATACTCTGGCTTATTGCTTTTGACAAAAGCCCCAGCAATGTAAGACCTGGCTATAAATGTTCAGTCTAAAATGCTCACAGCCATCTTGTGATAGAGCAATCCTGCTCTTCTCCACAACCTGTGTCTATGTTAAGAAGATGTGGATAGTATCCTGAATTTTCACCTGGTTTTCCCACCTGATGTCTCTTGGACATGGAAGAGCCATCTCTAGGACCATGCTTTTGCTCTCTTTCACATTCTTGTCCACTGTGATGAAAGGAGTAGGGTATCAGTGGGATTTTCAGGAAAAAACCCAAATGCAATTGTAACAAACTGCAGTGATGACCTTACAGGGGGAGGAAGAACAGGGATGGGTAGTGAGAGTGGAACATAAACCCTCCACTTCCCACCCAACCTGCATGAAGCCAACTGAATGCCAGTCTTTGATTTGTTTAGAAACCTAGTTACCTGAGTTCTCACCTTTGCTACTTGAATTCTACCTCTTTCTTTCCCCCAGGAATTTCTTTGACTCTGAAGAGCTCTTTTCCATTTTTGTCTCAATTCTTTTTATATTTATTTCTTCCTGCAGTGCTCTGGTTCAAATTCATCTTGACTCCAAGGGATCCTGACAGCAAAGTTTGTTAGAAAGCAGAAACCTAAGTGCTGCAAGTCCTCTTCAGGATATCCAGCCTCAGTTTAGTTTTCAGGAGCATATCCTTCCTTCCGGAGCACTTTACTCTTGGTTCAATCTATCATGTCCTGATTTTCTAACCTGTTACTTCTAACTCAGAAGGCTCTCCAAGGCTTATCTTATCTCTTGCTTTCTTTAGGAAGCTTTTCTCATGGATACCTGCCACCACATTCCCAAAGTTATCATCCCACCCTCTCAGGATGAGAGATTTCTCCATGGAGCTTATGCTCTTTCTCTTGCTTTCCAGTACTCTCTGCCAAATCTCCCACCCCAAGGACTTTGCAGTTTTGGGGTTTTTTAACTTTTACTGCTCAGTAGCCTCAGCTGATCACATGGCAGGCACCTCCTGACATCCTCTTGTTTTCTGTGCCAGGAGAGGCAGCTGATGGTGCAGGAGATGATGTGGAGTCCAGTACACCTTTACACATGGAGGAAATAAATATTTCAGGATGTGCTGCTATAACCTCTGCTCTTCAGGCACTGAGCTGGGGATTTGGTTCTTCCCCTTTACTGGATCTGTGCCCATGCTCATCCTACTCAGTGCTGGCCATCAAATCCTGCGACTTTGGATTTGCAGGCATTTGGCAGCGATCCCATTTCTCAGTACAGGGCTCCTTCAAATTTGAGATGATATTTTTTTCTAGGACAAAATGGAAAAACCACATTGCCAAACTTCTTCCACAGTTTGGGAAAATCGATGCTGGTTATCCACTAGGTGACACTGTTTACCTACAGATCTGGTCGAATTTGTGTGAAACTACAAATCTTTCAAAAGTAGCATACAATATGTTTTGCTCTTAAAGAAAAAGGAGACTGGTGCAGAGGAGAAGGAAAATGGGCTGTCAGTGAGGTATAATTAAGGGCAAACCTACAGTTATGAGACTTTATGGTCTGGTTTCAAACTATTTACTAAAATGCATTTTAAAGGCTGCTTTTTATCAGCCCCATTTCAAAGCCTTAGGAAATTGTTTTATTTAAAGAAAGAAAAATAGAAGAAAGGCAGGCACTCACCATCAGCACAAATCTCAGTCTGGCTCAGATTTTGTCTTGGACAAGAGTGTGAACAGAATTGCCTGGTGGCAGAGCCAAAGAGGAATGAGAAAACAAAAGAATTTCTGCAATCTCATCTGAGGAGAGCTCAGTGGAAAACTACTCTCCAACCTTGCAGACATTTCAGAATTTTGCATTTTCTCCCCAGTCTTAAATAGGACCACAATTGGTAATCTCAATTTCTGAAAATTGGTTGTCTGAAACAAAAACTGGTTAGATGCTAATTTGTTTCATGCTTAAATATTTTTTTATCCTTAATATATTTTCCCCCTATAGAATCATGTGCTCCTCTTTGAAAAAGAATATATTTCATTATGAAATGCTGACCAAGTAAAAACATTTAAAACTGAAAATTAGGTGGGCCAGCCAAAATCAAGAGCTTCCCGCAAGGTGCATCAGCTTTTACTTAATATTTTTTACTTTAAAAAATACAGATCTGCTACTGTACACTAATGCCACTGGTGATGGTGAAGTCTGTGCTAGACTTAGCTGTGATCTGGGAATCACACTTGCAAGGAAGCCGGATGAGTCTGTTTGAATTGGGCATGCATTCTGGAAAAACTTTGGAGAATTCCAGTCTTTCTTCTCATTTGTGCTGCTGACATGCCAAAAGAAACACTTCTCATCTTCAGCCTTTAAGTCAGGCTTTCAGAAATACCCTGCAAGTGTCAAGGGAGGTGTCTGGAGAGCATGGGGTGTTCAGGATCCCTAGGAACAGGCTGGGCACCTCCAGAGCACAGGGAGGATTGCATGGGAACCTTCCAAGCTCATGCTCTCCCACTGTGAGTCAGCCCTTTCTATTTTTTTTGTAACCACAGCCCGTAAGTAGCTTATGGCCCAGTTCATGTTTAAACATGGCCAGAGATCACTTTTAATTCCACTGTCTAGCCACATTCAAATATAGGTTTTGGCTACAGCTCCAATCAGTCTCACAAAACACAGATTTGGGGAACATTTCTGTATGATATTGTTCACACTTGCAAACAAAGATCTTCTTTCCCCTATTGTTTTGGCTATTGGGCTTTTCCCTCCTGGGTTCTGGAGGAAAAGACTAGCTAAATTAAAGTGTTTGTTTTCTGAAGCCTTTTCCTCATCTACCCTCATCAGATCCTCAGATCCCCCTGAAACCCTGAGGTGTCCAGCCTTGGTTAACATCAGTGAGGCAGAGCTTCAAATCTCTGAGGTGCAAACGCACTTCCTACACTGCTTCCAACACACTCTGGTACCTGTTACAGCCAGAACACCGTCCAAATACCCAGCCAAAGCAAGATCCCCCTCATGCCTTCTGCTGAGCACGGGGCTCTCTCTTCATATCTGAAGCTGCAGCTTCAGCTGAACCCCTTGAGATCAGAGCACAGAAGATGGGAGGGCAAAAGAGGTACAGGGATGCTCCAGGGATTGTTCCTCTGAACCAGGAGCAGAATCGAGGTGTGCAGGGACATCCTGTGGAGGAGGCACAGCTGCGCTTCCCCCTCCATCGGTGTGATTTGCTGTGTGGCCCCTGTTTCCAGCACTGCCTTTTCAAGAACCAACCACAGAACTAATTGATAATTGTGCAAAAAGCCTTGAGGCTTGGACAAGATAATAGTAGTTTTACAAGAACTTGGAAGGCAATGAAAAACTTTTATGGTGTTTTTGATGTAAAATTATTATTTTTCACTGCTCTTCAATGCACACAGTAGCTGCTGGCACAGTTTCAATGGTTAGGTGGATGACGTTATTTTTACATTTTTGAAGTGGCTTTGGGGCCTAACTCATACACACAATACATGGAGCAAAAGAGGAAAAGAAGAACTGGTGTTAAGAACCAATGAAGCCCCTGATTTATCTTCTGGTGTGGGCAAAACCAGCTTTTGTTTAGACTGTAACCCCTAATTGGACTTTTGTCTGTGTCACTCTTCCAAAATTGTTTCTACAGCATGAAGAAAAGGCCAGGAGAAGGCATTGAGGTTAAGGCCTTGTTTTAAGATGTGAAACAAACCAGCACAGAGGAGTTTTTCCCAGCAATGTTCCTCAGGCTCAAATGTGAACATGTTGTGTATTTCAGCCCTCACTGGGGCTCTCCTTCCCCATGAGTGCTACAGACAAAATATTTCAAGCAAAATAACTTTCAAGTGAGATCTTTTTAAGGCAAAGTAGGGGAGTGTGGGAAATGAGAAAAAGGAAGCTGTTCTCCAGAGAGCTGAGTCTAGCAGGCTTATTGCACTGGTAACACTGTCCAGATCTGAGACTGCACTTCTGAAGCCAAAGGGCAGGAGCTAGTTTGTTTAATTTTGAATATTTGCATATCTCTTTCTCTTGCTGCATTGGTATCAGATCTGCAACAACCTATTAAAGCTTTCATTTGAATAGCCATTATATGCCTGAGAATGGAGACTGGGCTCCTTGGGGGCGCTTAGGAATAAACAAATCATTTGTGGCACATGTGTTGTTCAAGCTTCAAGCAAGGTAAATGGAAAATACAGATTATGGTGCCTCAAGTCCTCTCCATTTTCCCCACTTGTCAAACATTCCCAGATTCTTCAAAAGAAGAATCTAGCCATATTATTAGTAATAAAATGGCTTATAGCTGAAATTTTGAAAAGATTTAACAATGTTCTTTGCAGGAATTGTGTTTCTCATTACATAAATCTCCAGGCTCGCAGGCAGACCACCACCACCACAGTGAGCCATTATGTCCTGCTGTGGCGGTGTCTCCACTTTAAAAAGGTAAAGATTCAGGGCTTTTTGACTTTCTTGTTTTCCATTCTTATTCCTTTTAAAGAAAAATCCTTCACCACTAACCCACAACAAACCAAACAATATATTCACCACAGAGAAGTCCCTGCAGATTCATCTGCACTGGGGCAGATTAGTCCCCACCAGCACCAGTGACCCATGCATGGCCAGAGATGGGCTGCAGAGAGGACAAGGGTGAACAGATGTGGGGACACAGGGATTTCTGGGTACCACTGGGAGTAGGTGCGGGTTCCCAGAACACCAATACACTGTTCAACACCAAAGTCAGGAGCAACCTCCCCTCTACTCTGCCTCCTGCAACTCCTCTCCAGAGCAACAAAAAAGCTGAAACTGCCACTTGCCTTCAGCCAGAGAGCTTCTGTTGATGCTTGTGGCCATAGGATGTGTCCCATAGGCTTTCTGCCAGCTACTGATGTTGGCTGCATTTTGACCTGGCTCCTGACTTCTGCACATGGACCCCTGAACCTGAGATGTGCCTGGGCAAAGGCAGGGTGGGGATCCTTGGTTGTCTGCTAACATGGCTTGGAAAGCAAATACTGGGAAAGAAGTAAAATAACATAAAGTGAAATCCTGGCAAAAAAAGGCTGAACTGATGCAACTAAGTTTTTAAATCTTCAGTTGAAAAATATGCCATCCATTGCCAGGCAAATTTCTCAGGTTGATATGGCAACTGGAAACACTGGAAATTAAAAAGCTGAGCAAATGTTCGTAAAGGAGAAAAATAGTCTCACTCCTGATCAGCAGGGATTTCCAAGCTCCCATCCTTAGTCTGCCTTCTTTTAAATTCATAATCCACAGGAACAGCAGTGTCATGGGATGATGTTGATTTTCTTTCCATCACCAGAGGCTGTTTTTGGAGGGTGGAGTAACAGCTTTGGACTTTTGTGTGATGGATCTGTAGTCACAGAGTAGCTCTTACTCCCTTTTCAGCAGCAGCATCCACCTGCTAGCAAGGCCTGATGTCTCCACAAGATTAATAATACCACTCTTTTAGATAACTCTGTCAATATATGGAGGGTAGTTGGGAAAACAGACAGAGTTCTGGTTATGTGTATTACTGCCATATCACCTCTATCTCTTCTAGTCTCAGCAGAAATCTGGTAATGTCCCAGGAGTCCTGATCCCTCCTGGACATGTCCAATAACATGGCTCAGTGGGAATGGGTCAGCAGCCCACATGGAGGGAACCGTTCATACGGGGCAGCAGAGCTGCTCCTAGCAGGTTGACTGGAAACAAAGGAATTAATGACCTGTAGGTGTCCAAAGAGCAGCTACAGGAAGAACATAAACAATATTTGCTGAGTTTATGCACTGCCTCTCCTCCATGTCCAGCCAATTTAGTACAAAAGAGGAGAAGGAAATGGTCGTTAAGCACCCAAGGCTGCCCCTTGGGAAGAACTAAACAAGATTTTCACATTTACATGCCAGCTTCTTACTCCAGAAAGATTTAGAGGAGTGAACAAACAAGATGACCAGAAAATGATCCACCTCTTAAGATCAACAAGGGCTGTACTAGCCTAGTATCTGACTAATAAATATTTTAATTTCTAATCTCTTGTTTTAAATCTCAGTTGCTTGATCAATAATCTCTGATTTACCAATAAAGGTCAAAGTGACCTGCTATGGATAATGCCAAGAAAAGTGATGGGTACAGCTGCCAGAGCTACTGGGCAAAAAGGAGGCAGTTCTTGCCATAAAATGTTATGGTCTGTGATAGGGACTTTACTGCTTTGTGCTAAACTTTGGGGCAGGTAGGAAGAAGTGCCTGCAAGGTCCAGATGGTAGTGTCCCCCACAGCTCTGGACAATGCCAAATGACTCTTGGTGTGCTGTGATCACCATGGGGCTTGACTGGAGCACACAGTCACACATAGCCTGGGATGCAGGCACAGGAAGAAACTGTTGGTGCTTGGGGCAGTTTTAGGCTGGCATTCTCCCTGCCCCATGCTGCTCCTTGCTGATGAATTTGTGTCCTGGGACAGGGGCTGCCTGCTGGGGCTGTGCCAGCGAGGACAGTGCTGCTGCCCAACACCTGGCAGGAACCTGCCCTCTGGGAGGACACTACTTCAGGGGACAAACCCTACTTCCCCTTTGCTCCCTCCCTTCTCAAATACTGAGAGCTTTTGATAATCATGTCAAAGCCTCTCAGATCCGACTGACCATATCTTCTCAAGCCAGAGTCCCAAAAATCAGAGCCAATTCATATTTATCCTCTGAAGGGGACAATCTAGTGTTTAAGAAACACCTCAGAAAAGCAGAGAGGGCAATTAGCTCTTATTTAATATTTATTTTATCTTTTCTTTAAACATAAGATTGCTATTCTTTTCTCTCCCTACAACGAAGTTAATAGATTTATTCATCAAGTTTTCCAAATTTAGACATCAAACTGATGTTTTTCTCCCACTGCTAATTTTATTCTTAGCAGCACTTACATAAAGGCAAGTATTGCAATATGACAAAAATACAAACCTCCTCTGACCTGGAATGTACCAGTAGGTAAAGTACAGGGGAAAGTACAGGAAACTTCTCACCCAAGCTCTCCAAAACAGCAAGTCTTTAAATAGAATGGAGAGGTTTTTTAATGCTTTTTTCTCTCAAAATCTACAACGGATCTATCTGCCTTTGTAGTCTGGCCCTGGACTACCAGGTTGTGCCCTCGCATTACCACAGTGGTTTGAGATGATGCTGTATTTTGCAGCAAGGCCAGAGTTTCTGGTCTCAGTTCAGCAACCAGCATTTTGTGTCCTTATGTGGTCTATCTCTATTCATGGAGGCCATATCCATGCTCTCAGCTCTTCAGGTGTCAGTCTTCTGATTTTTCTCTCAACCTGTTTTTCTGCAAGAACAGTTGTGCTTGCACTGAATTCCCAAGCACATGTCTTGAGTTTGCATTCTTGCATCGGGCCCAGTTTAGATGCTTTGGGCCCAGCCTAAACAAAAGAGACTCCAGCCCTCCATGTTCCTCCAGCCTCTTGTGAGTACAGCTGGTGCTCTGCACTTGGACTACTGGCCAGCAGTGCACATGAAGGAGAGCTCCCATGGACAAGATATGCCTCTGGTGATTCTTCTTCTTGCAGAGCAGGCAACCTACAAGAAACACTTCCTACAGTGTCTCTGCTTTCCTTCTTTTTCCCATTTCCCAAAGTGATGCTGTTTAATGTTGGCGAAAAGGATACTGCCTGCCTTGGACACGGCTGTCTGCTGAAGGCCAAAAATGTTCCTATGCACATGCCTAAGAGAAAGATCCAAAGGGCCAAATTCAGACCCTGAATGTAGAGAGACACTGAGCAAGAGCCAAGACCAAACCTAGTTTTAAACCCTGCTAAGCACACAAGGCACTCTCACATGCAATTACCACTTGAAGAGGGCGGTTCGGGTGCTGTCACCAGCAGCATGAACCTCCCTGCACTGCTCATTTCTGTGACAGCACCTGTTCCTGCACACTCCATACCATGGCATCCCGTGACTTTGCCTGGCATAACAGAACCCAGCCCCCAGTAAAGCTGCAGGTTTGCACCAGCTTTTGCAATGCCTCCATCCCACACATTCCCATTGGCCCTGGTCGTGCCTCATTAGTTTGGCTTAATCAAGTGACGAGCACCGCTCAAGGCCGGGGAGCTGCCGTAGTCAATGGGGGCTATTCTCCCCGGATAGACACATGTCACACCCATTAGCATCAACGGGAGTTACAAATGCACAGCGGAGAAAGGCCCCAATGTGTCTGATGCGCATTAGGGACGGACAGAGGGGCCAGTTCAGCCCTGGGGTAAGAGCCTGCAGCTCGCTCATGCCTTGCAGCAGAGCAGAAATTCAGTTCAGCTTCAGGCCAGACCAGTAGCATAAGCACCAAAACAAGAAAAGAGAACAAACAAGTTGCTAATATCACCTGGTAGGTGACCGAGTCCCATGGGACACCCCCAAGCAGGTGGCTGAGGGCCACGGCCTGTGCAGCCAACAGGTGTCTGAACACCACTGGCTCTCCCTCAGCTGAGCGGCACCAGCACAGGGGCTCCCAGTCTTTAGGGCTGTCAAAGTGATATTTCTCAACAGAGCAAAAAAAAAAAAAAATTAATAAAAAGGAAAAAAAAAAAAAAAAAAAAAAAGGGGAGGGAGGCACCTGGGAGACCCCGAGGACAGCCTGGGGGCCGGCCAAAGCGAGCAGGCTGAGTGACAACAGCAAGTGTGAGAGCGAGGCCACCGCGTCCTCTGTGCACATTCAGGCCCCATCCTTCGTGCACAAGAGAGGGATTCCTCATTGAAATCAGCCTGCCCCTGCCAAGGATCTGGCTTCCTAGGAGCTGCATCTCAGCCAAAATAGTCAACTGGCTCTTTGAGTTTCCCAGTTTTGGAGAGCCTTTTTACTTTCATATTTCTTCTTTATAAAAAATTAATTTCAGTTTCTATCAATTCTCCTTAAGAATTAAAATAAAACTTTTAAATATTTATAATTTTGGAAAGGCTTTTTAAAAAATATTATCCCAACCTGGGAGTACTCATCTATGTCCCAGTGAGGGAAGAGTGAGCCTGGCATGTCTCATGGCACACGTTTCAGTGGTGTGCAGAGCAGAGATATCAGGCAGTTACACCAAATGGTTTTTAAACATTTTCTTTTCAATTTGCAATTAAATGAATGCAACTCCATAAATATTGCCATTGGACTCTGGGGTCATTTTTATTCCTCATGGTGCTGCTTCATGTTTTGATGCATTACCTAGGCATGGGGCACAGGCCCCCTGCATCTGCACCATTCCCATGGACATCTCTCCTAGAACTTTGGTGATGTTTGGCTTTCCTTCCCTTTTATGAAAGAAAAATCCAGTCCAAAATGTGTAGCTCTATATCAGACTACAGGTACTTCACTGGTACTCCTAGAGTTAATAGTCCTAATATTTATCCCAACAAACTATCTTTAGCTTTCTCCATATGTTAATTCCCTCTAATCCTGTTATCAGTACAGGTAGTTGGACAAACAGTGTGATAATAAAGCAGTATTTATAATACATGTCCTTCAGTCCTAGATTAACCACGAGATTTCCCAAGCACCTAGGGATTTGATTTACCTACTGTGTGCAAATCTCCAGTAAAAAGAAAGTATCCAGGAAAAGATATTTGCTCCCACACTGTATTGTTTACCATCCACTTTTCCCTTGATCTGTATGTGTGTCTGATCTATGCAATTTATTTATTCAAGCCCTCCACGATAGTTTAAAGCGGGGTCTAAAGAACTAGGACATTATCAACACACTGAAGGAGTTTTCTGCGAGAACCAGCCACCCTCCTTCTCACCTCCCAAGTGCTGCCCCTCTCACCACAACCAAGGTTTAAAAAGTCAAAAGAAGAAGAAATGAAGAAGCTCTTTTCCCCATGACTGCTACAGGTGCTTACTTAGTTCTGGATAAATGCAGCCCACTTCCCCCCCAACCCAGCACCATTTTTTTTTTTTAATTCCTCTCAACGTGTCGTAGCTTTATATGAGGCTAATGGAGCAAGGCAATGCTCAAACGTCAAATTAAACTGCACAGCTCTGTAATCACTCAGACTGACATGGCATAAAAGGATAATTAGTAGTTCATTACATGGAACATTGTTTGTTCAGCTAAATTGATTTCTCTCAGCTGCCCATGTTTTCTGTTTACTTAGTGAGTGCTCCACTGCACATTCTTATTTGTGAACTAGGAAATCCCTTCCCCTGAACTTTTTCCTTCCCTCTAATCAGCCCTGAGGATTTTAAATATAGTTTGCTGGAGGTAGATGAACCTCCAAAATTACAGACAGGTGCATGGCAACAATGGCCTGTGTGGAGCAATAAGAAGTGCAAAACAAGCTGTGGTGGCTAAGGAGACATACCCAAGTATTCCAAAAAGGGCCATGTGCGTCCATCTGCTTTGTACATAGAAATTCCTAGCCCGGTTATTTGCTTTTCAACTTACAGTGAACTTGTCTTTCTCTCCTATTGTAAAGAAAAAAAAAAAAAAAAAAGTGGGGCTATAATCCTTCAGTGCTGGGAGTGGAAGTTCTGCAACAAAGTCTTCTTTAAATCCTCATTTTTGCTCACTAGGACCCAGAGAAAAGACAAGATTGTTGTTTAAAACATGCTTTTCTTTCCTTTTGCAGTTAGGGCTGAGGCAGAACTACCCAATTTCAAATGTTTCTAAACTGGCTGCCTCATGACACCTCTCCACTCAACTGAATTTCAAAATCTTGACAGTAGTTACAAGTAAAAGTGTTGGAGCTATCAACTCCCACACTCCTAGTGTCAGTCTCAATACATTTCTATTTTGCTTAAAGCCCTAACTTCTGTAGTCATTACATTTTAAAAAGGATTCTTGTTTAGGTAGAAAATATGATCCCTAATGAGTCAGAACACAGGAGAAAAACAGAAAAATTACTTATTTTTTGAAGCCTATTTGAAAACTTTTGCTTCAGTGCTGCCTACGACATCCCAGACACCACCAAAAGCCATGCACTGCACCCTTTCCTTTAGTCCCTGTAGATACCACATTTTTGGTTCTGGGATGTTTGGGCTGGAAGGCACGTTGGTTTTAACACAATTTCTGAAAGAAGTTTACACAGTTTCTCGCAGTGACCCCGTGCGAGAGCGGTGCTCGCTTTCTCTGAATTTCAGTGACACTTATGGGCAGGCTCCTGATGGCAATATCCAACCAAGATATTCCCACGCCCTGCTGCTTGTCACAGCCTCCACTCCCCCTTGGAAGTGCTGCCACAACACTGAAGTGGATCACAGAGCCGACACAGCTGAAAGAAGATTTTCCATTTGTGCCAGGTTATTTTCTGGGAAGCTCAGAGCCTCAGCCAGCTCACAACATGGACCCACAGACAACGGTTCTGCTGATTGGGAAGGGGGCAGGGGGAGCAGCCAGGACCAGTGGATGGGTGGGAACTGTTTGGGCTCGTGGCACCAAGAGAAAATGACCTTGGATCTGTGGGCAGATCAACCCCTTGCAAAGCTTCCATCCTGGCTTTACTCACTGCTTCGTGCAGCCCAAGGCAGTGCCATGATCTCCCAGCACAGCCTTGCCAATCACATGAAAAAGCAAAGCAATTCTAGTGCCATGCAAACCTCTCCAGATCTTTTCCCTCTTTCTCATCTCCTCTCGATCTCCTGGTAGGAACCCCTTTAAGTATTCACAGCAACAGATAATTTCTTTTTGCTTTCAACACTGTCTTTTTATACCTGTTGATAGCTGGCCCCAGCATCCTAAGCACCACCTATATACAGATCACCTTTACATCTAAATTTTTCCTCAGTGACCAAACCATTTCCAGTCATGTTAGGAAGATACCAGGGTCTCCCCTTTAGGAATCCCTAAGCAGCTCTGGAGATCCTTTCAGTGACAGCAGACCCAATCCTTCAGCAGCAAGCCCAAGCATCCTCACATGTCTAACACTCCAGGGCAGTAGGAACCCCCCTCATCTCCTTTGTGCACATTTATACCCCTGAGCAACTCTCTTTGCTCACTGGGTTAGGGCAGGTTTCCAATTAGCCTTCCAAGGAACCAGTCTGTCCAGTGCCACACCACTGGCACGTCTGTGCTCGGGCCAGCCCGGCCCCATGGGATTCACCCCACTTGCTCCAGCCCCCAGTGAGCTCCACCTGTGTGTTCACACATGGAGAGATGGAGATACATTCTCTCCTGGCTGCTGAACCAAAACTTGCCTAGAAAAGGACAGAACAAAACCAGTGTATTCCTCCTCTCTTGACAAGAGGGGGAAAAAAAGGAAAAAAACCACTTCATATACAGGGATACAATCAGTTTGGCTGCTTCTGCTCTGAACTGAAATAAAAATAAAATTCTGTCTGAGTATTTGTAGGAAAAAACAAAGTATGAAGGAAAAGCTTTGAAACACATTGCCAATGGTCTCTTTCTTCAATTACCAGCTCAGTGATAGAGCTCACACCAAAGGCAGCAGCGATTTCACTCCAATTCCTTCATCTGCTGAAACTATTTGAAAAAATTACTTGAAAATTTTGTTTCCACCTGCGATTACCTTCAGTGTGATAGAAATCTCAATTTTTTGAATGAGGAAACTATTTATTAAAAGAAAATAGGTCCTGAGTGCATACCAACTGCAAATACGAGCATCAGCAACAACGCTCCCTGTGACTGACAGGGGCTGCCAGCAGCCCCTCCTCAACCTAATTTTTCAATGGAAATTGAGGTTTTTCTGCAGTCAGGCATCACCCTCTCAAGACACTGTACAATATTTGTACCTTCTCCACTAGCACTGAGAGGCATTTTACCATAGGGTTTCTCTCTTTTTATTTTGGGTCCTGCTCCAGACTGCCCAGAACAGAGCCAGTAGCTGCTTGTCCATCCTCTCACAGCCTGATTTCCTTCCCCTCACTCCCCACCATGGTTTGCTATTTTCTGCCACTCTGAATGGAGCTTCTGACCCAGATCTAGCTGGTGCAGAGCATGGGTGAATCACTGCTGAGCCAAGCTGAGGCTTCCCAAGGTGATTTAGCCACATCCCATCTATGGGTACAGATCTGCAGATGATCCTTTTGATGGGAACCCTGGGAAATCACCACATCCTCCACCTGTACTGTTTCCTTGATTCCCTGGTTCTCCCCTGTCACTAAGGGGTTCGTCTCTGCTACTGGTTGCTTGTTGGAAATACAAATTTAGGAAATGGACAGATCACACTGGGCTCACACAGCTAAAATCCCCAGCTCAATCCCAGTGCTCAGTCTTTAAACTGGTTTTAGAATTTTTTAAATTATTTTTTTAATTATTTTTTTTTCTTTTCCCCTGGAAAACTCCTGCAGCATGTAGCCCTTATTACACTGTCTGCCCTGGACAGTTTGCTCACTTCAACTAATTGCCTGGAAATCATTTGTTTGATCCAAGACACATCTTTAAAGGGAGTTTCCACAGACTATTCCTGGCATCCAATACAAAGTTACCAGTCATAATGAGAAGCAAACCAATCATTAGCTCATCTTCTAGCTCAGCTACCCAGACTTTTTTTCTTTGCTGCAAGGGTCCAAATTTCCAAGTATTTGCACAATTGCACTATGCTCCATAACTGTCTCCATTTGAGGGCAATTAGGTCACTTGGGTTCGGACACCCCACTGCACAGATTTCTGAATGTGTCTGGTCTAGTAACAGTTCTGCTGGAGCCAGGATCCACCATCCCCATGCATTTCCCAGATCCTGCTGCCCTTTCAGCAAGCAAACTTCTCCTACGGCAGTTTAACTCCCTAAGTGAAGCTAGCAGTTCTGCAAGTTAAAGAAGCTAATGAAGTTTGCTTTCCTACGCATTTGTCTCTCATCATTGCCTTTAGGGTCTTTAGAGGACATAGTTTCAGTAGAAGTATTTGACATAATTGGTCATTTATATGGGCTCTTCTCCCTTTCCTAAACTGATTTTCCACAGTATAAGCCCCTGCCTCAAGACTAATTGAAAACCTCTTGAGACCTGTAGGAACTTACTGACCTTTGAGACCTTCAAGATTTTGTCAAGCTTAGATGAAATCAGCAAATAAGTTAAAAAGTCCTTATCAGGGAACACACGGATGGACATAAACACAATAGTTCTGTAACAGGAAAACAGACAGTGGAGAACATGACTCTAATTCCCACTGTGCCACCTCAGTCTGGCACAAACCCTCCCCCAGACTGGGAAAAGATGCACACAGACACTGGTGACAGTCCTCCCTGACCTCCAAGAGTCTTTTATATGGCATCTTTCACAGTGCTGGTGTGTAAGTGAACTACTCCCACTAGCACTGCACTACTGTAAATTGTTTTTATTTGACTAAATTAACATATTTTACACCACTGTTTCAGAATACCTGAAAGCAGAACTGGACTCTCCTTTCCCTTCTTGCATCCTCAACACAGTTTCACTTGCTGTGCTCTTTTTTTGTCTTCCACAGTCACCGATTCCCCTAAACTCTTGCGCTGAGATTGAATTATGCTGAGTAAGAAGCTGTTTTTTGGTTTTGCTTGTTTTTGAAGCTACTGGATAATTTTTGCACCTGAAAGATTAGCATTACCCTTCCCAAAGGATTCCAGAGCTTTAAAAGACATCTATTAAAAAGATTCAAAACCCAAACATGTTTAAAACATGTTAGTATGTACCAAGTAGTCTGGAGCAAGCTTCTAATGATAATTCATTGCTATCTCAAAAACAGTGACTGATCCACAACATTTTTCTTGCAGATGGCTGACAAGAACAAAATGAAATTTTGAATGCTGGTGAGAATTTGCCTTGACATCAGCAAGACCAAAGACCAGCAGATTCACAATGTGGAGCAAACTCACTCTAAGCCATTGTGAAAACAAACAGTTGATTTTAATTGGCAAGTTTGAAGAACTTTAGCCTTAGCTGAAGAGATCTACAATGCACATATAAAGCTCACTAGTGAGCAGGCATTAAACACCACCAACCACAAACATCCCCTCTCTACAGAGTATCCAGCTCCCTCCCTTCCCTCAAAGTGTTCTGCACAGAATGGCAGTGCTACAATTAATAATTTTTCTCCTGGCAATGAATACATAATTAGATAATAAATGCTTCTCAATCTTGGAGAGTAGCGTTGCCATCCACTCTGTACAGTGAAGGCTGGAAAGAAGCTAATTCACCTCTTGCTGACTATATTCTCAATTACTTAAGTTTGTAAAGAACAAAACCCAAAAACCAGCCAGAAATGCAGCAATCTCTTCAGACAATGTCGGTGCCACTTGCTCCTGTGCTGCCTATCCCGAGGCTCAGAAGCAAGTGCCTCTTTCCCACCCCTCACCTAAGTTACTGCTTGGTGATGGGGCAGAACACAACTCCTGTCATCACACCAGAACTGATGAAGTGTTAAAGCCACTGTGAGCGCTTGGGGCTGCTGTGGAGGCTGCACAGGGAGAGAAACCAGTCCCAGGGCAGAGCCAAACCCACACCTGCCAAAAGCCTCCCAGAAATGGGTGGAGGAAACTTGAGGCAGACCCTGGGGCTTGTTGGTCCTCCTGGTTTTAGACCCTGATCATACAGAAATTCTCATGTGCTGAAATCATGAATACCAATGGTGTCCCCAAAGCCAAGGGGGCTTTTCACATGAATAGATTTTAAAAGAAAATGCAAGGATTTACAGGATTAGGGCCTGAAATTCTTGGCTTTATGTCTTTCAATAGAGTTGTACAGTGCCAGTTACACTCAAGAAATGCTATCACTTTAAGAGACCAAATGTTGTCAAATGCCAAGAACTTTGCTGGAGATGAGATTTGGAGTCTTCTTTCTTGGCCAACCTGATGAAAGAGGATTAAGCTCCAAATGAGCCAGATTGCAAATTGAGGCTATAAAGGTCAATGATCATTATTTTGTGGCTGCTGAAAATAGCTGTTTGCTCCTCTGGCTTTGATAATTTTTAACAGTTACTAGTATCTTGTCCTGACCTAACATATAAAAATGCTTGTTTCTATATTCAGTTTATAGTACCAGACTTTGCCTTTTAGAAATAGCTTTCAAGGAGAGCAGCAGTGTCTAATTGTTTCTGAGCATACTGTGTTTAGCCATATAGGAGTTCAAGGCCACATCTCTGGAATCTTGTATAAATTGTATTAAAAATGCACCAAGAGACACAAATATCAATGATGAATTGAATAAATACACCTTATTTCCCCCCAGCAACAGGCCTAGTTTGGAAATATCCCAATGAATAACTCTTTGGCCTCCCACCCTGAGTGTCATCTCTGCATCTTTTCCTCATTAATTACCCATGTGCCACCCTGTCAAGGGATTTTGCATCCAGAGCAGGATTCAGCAAATAACTGTGGAGTCATCTCCAAGCTTTTCTTGTTTCTTTCTATGTGAAAGAGATGGCAACCATGTCATCAGTAATTAATCTGTTCATCCAGGATTAATAAAATTAAAATCTGCTAAAATTTAACTAGAAAGGAAAAGCCAGTATAAATCAGTGCACACTTGTAGAATTGCTTATTTTGGTCAGGCATAGAAAGATTAACGATCTCTCCCTTTCTTACACTGTAATAGAAGTGGTTTTTTGGGCCTCCAGTTTCTGGCAAGCAGATCCAAGGCAGGGGGAGAGAGGGGCATGTGAGAGTGTAGAAGGCACACAAGGTGCAAGCTCCAGGAGTTAGGAAATGGGAGTTACAGAGCAAGATGGCCTATTTTTTGTACTCTTTAATGTGAGGCCTGTGTTTTTTTAAACCTCTCAGCAGGAATAGCAAAGTTTTCCAAGTCATCACCTAGCAACAAAACCCAGAAAAACATTTGCAAAGCAGTTTTGCATCACTGCCATCCCTGGAAGAACTAACTTGTTGAAGGCTGAATTTGCTATGGAGAGGGATTGAATGCTCTGTTCTTATTCAGAGTGCTGAGACGTGCAGTCCTCTTTCACTGAGAACAGAAATTCATTAATGCACATACACACACATTAAGTGTTGCTTTGGAGGTGTTCTCAGAGTTTTTGGACCACAGGGGTGTAGTTTCAACTGAAAACCGTGTGAAAACAAATTGAAACAATTTCTTCTTTTACAGGATGTCATTCCACGTTACAGATTGTGTTTACAAACACTTTCTTTAATAGGATCAATATTTAATCTCAAAATCTATTCTTAAGAGCATTTAATTTCAAATTAAAATAATTTTGATGAGTAAAACCCCATTCTGTAGGCAATCACCTTTGCAAGATCTGAAGTCACAGTGAACAGCCTGGCTTAATACACTATGTGTTTTATGAAAGTAATTAATTTCCACTGGCACATTTTCAAAACTCTCTCCCATATATTTGTTGAAAAATCATCTTTTTCTTGTAAGATTCCTCTTTTTGCCTTCCCACTGGACTCAGGGACTTTTCACAATGCTGAGGTTTTTAACTGAAAAGTCCAGTAGGAGCAAGACCCTACAGGAGCTGCTGCAAAGGCTCTGCCCAGACAGTGCAAACCTGAGCTTTCTGAGACATCCTCCAGTGTGCTCACAGCACCCTTGCAGGCATTTCCTCTCAGCCTGCAGAGGCACCAGCTCAGAGCCAGTAACAATCTGACCGTGCCAGTGCAGTGTTTGGTGTTGTGAGTGAGCCCAGGCTCACCAGTTCTGCTGCACCTCTCTGCTGACTGGTGCTTCTGGTTTTAATTAGCATCACCTCTAAAGTTCCTGTACTGTGTTGTGCTGCACAGTGTAAGCAAATAATGAATTTATGTTTCCGTATTTAATGGACAGAGAAGGTACAGATAGTAAAAAAGGAAAAAAACCCTAAAACTGAAGTTACTCAGGGATATTACTTACATTTACACATTATCGTCCCCTACTACTGTAACAGTGGGAATACTGCTGATGAGCCAGCCCTCTGGCTACTGTGTACATGGAGTGTAGAGCTGAACAGAATAGTCACATTAAATTCAGTATGGCTTTCAACTTCAAAATCTTCCCATTTCAAGTTGTAGATACACTTTTGAGAGGCATTACTTGTTCTCCTTAATCACTTTAGACCAGAGTCTGCAGAAAGAAGAAGAATTTACTGGAGGATATGGATTTCACCTTGCAGTGGTTATACATAATCACTGTGCAGCTTTGCATAAGGTCTTATTGCAGGATTGGGTACATCCCTTATTACTGCGGGAGTTTTACACAGCTTCCAAATATTTCCTGGGATATTTTCAGTTATTACCGCTTTGGTGCTTTTCCAGCTTTCACCAGAGAGTGAAAAAACATTTGGAATTCCACGGGACTTCCAGTGAACAACTCATTCATGAGCATTCCCATTTTACAGAGAAATGTTTGCCAAGACAGAGCCTGTTCTTTCTTTTCTTTGCTGCTAAATAAACGGTTAAACGCTGGGCTCTTAAAATCTTCCCAAAGTGTTCCCAGGCCTTGGGGAACAAGGATGCAATCTCAGGTTTGTGACCCACCCCGTGGGGGTTAAGTGCTGCTGCACAGTTGGTTCAGAGGAGCCGCTGCTCCTTTGCTCCCAGCTTTGTGCACTGCAGTCATTGGGGGTGTCGTGCATGGAAACCTGGAGCAGCAGAGGGAAGGATCAGGCCCTGCAGCTCCCTGTCTGTCCTTCTGCTTTGTCAGCTTTGGTTCCTTGCACAGCCAATGCCTGAACTTACAGCCATAAGAGGGAGGACTGACCCTTCGAGTTCTCATTTCTCTCATTTGATCTCAGCGAACCTTTCATCCTGTCACCGCTTCCTCTTGTGTTGTGTCTCATCTTTTTAACATCTCTGTGTAACCTCGACTTAGTCCCCATTCACAAGGCGAACGAGGGCAAATGCAATCTATGGAGGGGTTGCTTTCCCCTCCCGAATCATCTTCAGCTTTACCCCTCTCTGTTCCTCTTGCTCTGATTTTTCACCTTCATTTTTCTTCCAAACTGTCACCAGGTGGACAGTGGTTGTTAGGCTGGGATGGGAAGATGGGCCTGTCTCAAAAAAATCACATCTCTGTGGAACATACACTGCTGTCATTCACAGGCTGCTGGATGAGTTGCCCTACTGTAGTACCTCACCAGTACCAGGTGAAAGAGAAGACAATAATACATGACAAATATCACACATACACCTGCACTTTCTGTGCTTTCTACCTGATACCAGCTTAAGATCAGAAGTCAGCTTTTTAACATGTTATTAATACAGAATATGTGGCCTTCGGGCAGAGATGTGTCTGCAGCATGATGCTGGACTCAGAGGAGCACATTTCAGAGAGGCCAGAGTTGTCTAACAATTGCAGTAAGGGCCTGGGCTTGGCTACTATTACTTTAATGTCTTGCAAAATAGGGGTAATTCTTTCCTGTGATATTCTTCAAGATTCCTATGCAGTAGAATTCTATTCAGAAAGATCATCACAAAGCAGAATCTGGTGGGTTGGGTGCTGGGGTGGAGACAACTTTACATTTCAGGCAGAATTAATATCTTCAATTTCTGTCCCAATCAGAATGAAACACTCCTGCCCTTGTTTCATCAGGTGCATGCGAGCTTCTGCTCTGTGCAAGCTGCTGTTCAGGTCAGCTGCAGCTCTGGGCCTGTTTGCCTCCTTTAGTCTTTATACATTGCTTCATATTAATAAATTCTCATTTTCTTGTATATTAATATATTCAGAATGACAATTGACTTAACTGCCAGCTGCTTCATATTGAGACAGAACTACAAGCAGCAGCATTTTAGGGCCGTATTAACAGCTTATTATAATAAAGATGCTATCTTGGAGCCCTCATTAATGTCAGTATTGCAGCTGTACATACTGCAAGTAGATGCATCATCATGATATAAAGTGTGTGTACAGCAGATGGAAACAAGATAAGGTGAAATCAAAGCTGTAATCTTAAATATGTAGTTGCTGTTCAGTGAAACCGACAGAATTCCTGAAATATCTGTGGCCAAAAGAGCTGAATATAAGCATTTTCAGAAAAGCTTATTAAGAACACACAAACTATAGGTCACACATATGATCATTACTAGACTGAAAGAGAGAAGTGCTGAATAAGTATGTAGAAAAAAGCAGGAACTGTCTGCAGCTATATCTGTTCTGCATGTGGGAAACAGGAGGAAGATGCCACTTTCTTACTAGGATGCTGGCATTGGACTAGAAATAAGGATGAGACACAGCACCTACCAAAATAGACATTTTTGTGTGGTACATTCCAGAGTGTGTGTAACACACTGGCTAGGGTCAATGTGTACAGAGCTGGTTGAGAAATGAATGCCATGTTAAACTTACTCTAGCAGTAGAAAACAGGCGAGAGAGACAAAGGGACAAGCAGCACACTGAGCTACTGCTCCATCAGTGCCCTGACACTTACGGAGTCAGCTTTCCCAAGGGCTTCTCCAGGGTGAGGTCCCTGTGAGGAAGTAAGTTTGGCTGGAAAATGGACATTATGTTGGGCCTCCTTCTTTCATTCTTTTTGCTGGAATTTGTTTTCAAAACTCACTACTAAGTAACAACTCTGAAATATTAGTCTCGCCAGGAAATTTTAGTTCAAATTAACTCATAATTTCAATTATTTCTGGTGAGGAATGAGTGGTGTCCAGGTCTGACTAAATAAATATTTTTAGGAAATCAAACTCTACAGAGGTTAGTTCAAGGGCAATCCCAGAAAAGTAAAGCAATAGTTTGTTTGGTGTTTTAATAACAGATAATTAATGCCAAGGACATAATTCATACCAGTGTATGTATTAGTCTATTATCAACACAGGTAAGGAGTTAGAAAACCTATCTGGGAGATATTTTGGGGGTTTAAAGGAGAGGGTAAAAGGATTACGGGGCAGATTCACAAAGACAGTTTGTTAATGAAGTTATTAATTAATTTTTTGACTGTAAGTGAAAATTTCATTTAAAACTTCTTTTAAGAGGAATCACATATACATCTTCTATAGCTCAAAACCATCTTTGTGAAAGGTTCAGTTTTTAGAGGAGAAATACCAATTAGCAGGATACCTTTAGCAAGATGCATGGAAAAAATGTAGAAGTATCCCCTCATGGTCTGAACTGCAGAGTTATTTTTTTTTTTTTTAAATATTGATTTAAAGATTTTTACCAACAACCCTGGGTCATGATATACAATTCTCACTGATAATGTTTCAGCAGACATCACCAAGATTGGTTACTATTACAGAGTGAGTTGAATCTCCTGGTCAAACGATTGTGATTCAGTGTGGCTGCATTTAATACAGCCAAATGCAAGGTGATACATCTGGGAACCTGGAGGGCAGATTACAGCTGTAAGATGGAAGATTCTGTCTTGGAAAAACGTGACCCTGAGCGAGACTGAAAAAGTCAGTGGAGATAACAGCTTCAACATGAGCTCTCAATGCAAAGCTGCAGCTCAAAGGGCAGGTGTGTCCTCTCAGGGTGTGAGAAGGGAGGTATCAAGTTAGAGCTGGGGAAGTGATCCTGCCTCAGTGGAGAGCTACTCTGAGATCACAGCAGCAAAACCGTGTCTAGTTTGGAGGTCCACTTGTATATCTGGAAACAGAGGAGAGAGTTCAGATGGGAATCACACAAATGATACAGGAGCTGGAGAACCAGGCCTACGGGGGAAGATTTAGGGAGCTTGGTACACTCAGGTGCTTGAGGAGGAGCCTGGGAAGAGACCTGGTCATTACAAATGTTGAATGAAGAGGTTCTCAGAGGGAGCCTGAGATATCCCATGTCAGGCAATTTCTGCTCCCAGAATTAATTTTAGCAGTAAGTGTTGCCACAGAAGCATAGCAGAGCCTTCTGGGTTGGCAGTGGAGACAGTGCTACCAGCACCTCCTGGGAAGGCATTTCACCTGATAAAATTTCACACTGGCCCATGCTGTCAGTTTTATCCGGGATTCACACAACAGCAAAATTATTTTACTTTGCTACAGAGAAAGATTTTCAAAATAAAGAGAGTACCACACTGCCATACCCAAACTTTTGTCATCTGGCCTGCAATTGACTGCTAAGGAGACCAGGTCTGCAGAATAGAATGCTCTCGACTGTTGAAGAATTAGTATTTTATCTTTTTAATATTTTATTAGTATTATAATTCAGTGATCTGGTCTGTCCTTAGTGTTATGTGTATACATAACTATATATACATACAGTAACATATCTGCTAAAGGGAAATTATTCTAGTAGTGCAAATCTTTGTTATAGTCCTAGACCTGCACATATGGGTGGTGTGGGGGGATATTCCATTGATTTCCAACAGGAAAATAGGCTATGAAGACCATGCTGCTATCAGTTTCCTTCCCCCCTTAAGTAGCTCAGTCAACAGAAATCCTAAAATTCAGAAAATACCCTGCTTTATAAGAAGATGCTGAGCTAACTCAGTTTCCTAACTGTCTCTGTGGGGATCTAATTCAGTTCTAGAGAAGTCAGAGTGGTTCAGGGGACATTTGGAGTAGTTCACGTGACTTCCCCAAAGAAAGCCACAGAAGCATGTGCTGCACATAGCAGTCACTGTTTGAGTTTCTGCTAAGTGATGCTCCCAGCTCTGCTGAATGATGTGCAGCTAATCCCCAAATACTGCAGTGGTGTGGATAACCCCACCCACTAACTGCCTGAAAAAAAGATATCTCATGTCAGGTGTTCCTCCTGTAGTAATACCTGGCAGCAAACATAACCCAGACATTGTTTCCTGACAAGCTATGCATGATGTGTCACGTTGCAATGTGAGGGAAGAGACATTTTTCCATGTTTACCACCCACTGTTAAACTTGCATAAAGAAATGCTGTCTCCTGAGTTTGCTTGGCAGAGGGAAGCTCTTCAGACCTTTCAATCTTTAGGCTGTCCAAACATTTTAGGAAAGCTGGTGACTGCTCCCTTAGAAAAACAGGTTGGAGGCTTTTAAAATAACCCTCCCACATAAAAAAGTTTTTCCTCAAATTCTCGGAGTTAAAGGGATTCCTTCCTGCCCCCTTGTAAGGATTGTTTTCATAGCCTGTGTGAGGGGCAGCACTGATGGTCTGGAGTTAATTCCCTAATGGCAGTGCCTGCAGCTCCCTGGCATTTCCAGGCTTTGCTAGTGCAGACATGAGGCCCAAGGCCACTGTCCCTGTCACAACCACCTGACAGAATTCAGCAGATCACTCTGTACAATTCCATTTCTGACACTGGGGTATTTTGGGTATGTGAAAATTACATCAGCTGGAGATGCTGAGCTGCATTCACCCAGTGACTGTTGCCATGTTGGTGCCTCACAAAATTGCTGCAATTTTGCAGATTGTCTCGCTCAGCAAGAGTTACCCAGCTTTTTGTGAAAACCCTGCAAGGATGTCACAGAATATGTTCATAAATTCTGTTGACTTCAGATTAAGGAAAATAAAGGCTTGGGTTTGGAAACTGAATTGCTTTTCTCTGTTTTAACTCAGTGGCAGAGGCAGAATAAAGGCAGATGAAATGCCAGAGTTTTGGTAGGCATAGCCTCAATTTTTGTTTAGCCAAAATCAAGAACAGAGCTGAAATCAAAGGCAGAGTAATGTTTGACCGCTCTGAGGAGAGTTGCTGAATATCTCAAGCACTTTGTTGAGGAGTCTTGTTCTGATGGCATCAACAGAAGGCTCATGAGATCCCTACAGTTACACCTATCTGCTCTCCTGGGAAGAGAACTTGGGGTGCTCAGGGAGGCTTGGGGGTAGTCAAGGCCCAGCAAGAGATTACATATAAGAAAAAGTGAGTATTATGAAGGAAATATCTTCAATTTTTTATCCCATCTGTCTGTTGCCAAGGAACCTCAGACCAAACTACACAGGAACCTCCCCTGGATCTATTTCTTGTAATAATCCTAATTGCAGCTCAGTTGGTGTGTGCAAAAATCCTTCTCCCCATTTAGCAAAATGAAAGGTTCCATCAGAGAGCACATCTGCATGTGCTAAAAATGGAAATGCAAGAGCAATGCAAAATCTATTAAACAAATATTTTATTTTTTGGGGGGAAGGGCAGGAATCTAAAAGGGCCAGGGCTGAACCACATAAAAATGAAACAAGATGAAAGCCTGCATCAGAAGTTTTCCTTGCCAAAGAGGTGGGCACAATAGTTGAAAGTACATATCATGCTGCATTGTTGTACTGCAGATCTGGCAATATAAAAAGTCTCCTTTAACTATTTGGTCTGAAAGAAGACACACATGGTTCAGGCTTGCACTAATATGGAAATATAAAAGTACCCATACAAGTCCAATGAGAAGCTCTGGGGAAAAAAAGGGTAGAAAAATGAGAGCCTTTTTCGACTCAATCCCTTTCCTGCCAGTCATCCTTGAAGCCGTCAGTCAGTCCCTCCAGCTGTATATGACTGATGTGTGCAATGGGCAGGGCTTTCAGAGCAGTAATTTTGAAAGCCCCCCAAACCACCCAGCCTTCCAAGCACTAATTAAATTCTGCAAGAGAAAAGGCTGGGTACCAGTGAGGCAATTTGAGCTGCACCTTGACACCAAAAGCCATCCCTCTCCAAGCTTGCAGGCTGCTATTTCATGTTCATATGTTGCCAGATATAGGGGAAATCCTCTTTCTGCTACGTTACTTGCAGTTTTTTTAGTGGCGATACTATCCTCAGTGTAAATAAGATTGATTTCTGCAGTTCTGAACTGATCTGCACTGGAAAAATCACTTATCTTTAAAAGACACAGAAAGTCCTGTTTCTGCAGAGAAAAGAAACTCTTAGAGAAAAGGAGACTAGAAAGTTCCGAATTCCAGCAGCTTGATTCCCAAAGAGTTTAAATATTTAGAAGACAGAAACAAACACTGTCATCCCTTAATTGCACATATAGCGGTGCTCAAGATAACATTTTTACTATTTTGCCAATTCATTCTTTTCAAATGAAAACTGCCAGAACCTACTGGAGTCTTTAGGGACCACCTTTGCCTTTCACAATCCTTACCTGCCTGGCCATACCAAGCACCATGTCCCATATCAGCAAGAATCAGATTTGTGGCTGATATAAATCATGTTCTGTAAGAGCTCAAGATACCATTTAGCCTGAAATGTTTAAAGAGTTGAACTGCTACATGCAGGTAACTCAGTGTATCGGAGGCACATCGTGTAGGTTGATCTGTCTGTCACATATTTTGGATACCTTCACTTACTCCACCGTTCATTCAAAAAGTGTGGTTGCCTTAGAAACCACAAAAGTGCAGAACAATTCTAAGATAAACTCAGCTGATAGAATCACTCAGCAGTGGCTCAGAAGTACACAGCCTTTCCATAGATCCAAAAAGACATATTGCATTAAAAGCAGGAGAGAAGGATTATTTCTTCATTAAAAAATAGGAGTAGAGAGAAGTGGCTGATTACCCAATAGAGGATGACAGATCCCCGGATCCTGTTACGTGCTCAGGCAGTCTCAGCCTGGGAAATGCCCCTGGTCATCAGGGAAATCCTGTGGGAAAGGAGGAGGCTGCAGAGGATGGGGAGAGCTCGCAGTCAGAACAGGAGTCATCTTCTGGGCCACAATTGCCCTGCAGCTCTGGGAGGATGAAGAAATGGAATATGCAGTTCTCCATTTCCAGATGTTCCCTACAGAACAGGCTCCCTCTGCCTGCTTTTCCTGGAGGCATTTCCCTATCCATGTGAAGCCTTTCAGTTAGGAAGCTAAGCCTGCTCCCCTTCCTTGCTCCCCCTTTTCTCAATGCTGAAATGCTGAAACTTGTCTGCACCAAGGTGATGATTTCCTATCTGAAGGACATAAAGTTAGCTCCTGAATGGAATGTGATCTCTTCCAGCTAGTAAAAGTTTTATAGCCAAGGACAAAAAAACCCTATAAAAAATAAAATAAAATCAGGCACCTCAGCTGGTGTAAATCAGCACTGCCTAACTCCAGTGGAGCTTGCCTTAGGCAGGGGTGGAAATTTTGAGGTATTTCCAATACATGGATGGCAGGCTTATTTGAAGTCATTAAAATTCAAGTCTTATTCAAAAAAAAAAAACAAGAAAGAAAAAAAAAAGGTAAATATTCTGGACTACTCCCAGGACCATCCTCCGTAAGGATCCCCTCAGTCAATCACTTGAAATGCTTAGACAGGGACACTGATAGCACTGAGTTTTGGTTTACTTGAGTACATTAACAAAATAATTTACACCCACTGTAGCTAATCCCTGGTTTAGTATGAATAAATGTATAGCCTCATGACTGATCCCCTTTCTGTACTACTTCTTCCCATTTGTCTTACGTGCTTGCCTTCAGCTGGCAGAACATGCTGGGGGCAGGTATGACTGGTATATCATACCTGAGGCAAGTTATTTAAAAGAGTTACCCTTTTTAAGGGAGTAAGGGTCTCCAGTTTTTCTCCACTTAAGGCTTGGGAACTGCTTGGGTTTTGCTCTGGTGCTTCAAATGCAGCCACAGTGCCTGCACAGCCATCAGAGGCACTGCTATGTGCTGGATCACACCCATGGCCTCTCCAGTAGTTTCAGCAAAATTCACCAACTTGCT
The DNA here is from genome assembly GCA_013400175.1 of Phainopepla nitens. Lineage (NCBI taxonomy): Eukaryota > Metazoa > Chordata > Aves > Passeriformes > Bombycillidae > Phainopepla > Phainopepla nitens. Next base: position 333,471 of record VXBQ01009297.1, on the reverse strand, counting down.
GACACACTCAGACGAATTGGAAAAAAAATTAGTTTTGATCTTCCTTGGTTTCTGAATCACAGCAGATTGCTGACCCTGATGCTGAGAGGCAGCAGGGGCAGGGGAAGATTGGGAACAGGGCACTGTAGCCACTAGACATGCAAAAGCTGATTTACTTCTCTAACAGTTGCTGCAGTCCTGCTTTAACCAGCCAGAGAAGAAACCCAACACCATCTGCGATAGCCAAGTGACAGCTCATCCATCACGGCTTGAAGCCTGCACATCCCTGCCTGTCCTCAGCACTTTGCTAACTGAGTGCAGCAGTCCCAACATTCAGTTTTACTGGACACTAGAGCAGAGATCCCTATGATCCCTTAAGAACTAAGCAGTAAAAGAACCCCTATAGATTCCCAGCTCTATTTGACTCCTAATGATAGTAACTTGGTTGTTATGAACATTAAGCCTTGAATAAGTAAAGAAAAGTCAAAGCAATACATATAGGCAAAGGAGACACTTGTAAAAAAGGTTGAGAGAACTCAAATAGTCCTTTATTTAACATAAACAAAGAAGCTGATCCTTCACTTTGATCTCATCTATCTATCTCCCTCCCCCAGAAAATAGAGAAGCAGAATACAAAGACCCAAGAATGCCAAGTAGGGGAGAGAGAAAAGAAAAAGCCAGATCACCAAGGTAAATGATTGACTATGAACTATCCACTGGATGATGACACCAAGTTTTGTGTGTGGATCCTCCCCATCTCAGGCAGCCTCTCTTCACCAAAGATCCCAAAGCCTCCTGCACTCATTTCACATCCCTGACCTGCTGCCAGTGCTGAGGAAAGAGCTATGAAGCTTTACACTCAGAAAAACAGTCCTCATGAAGTATGACCAGAAACAGCAGGGCTGAAATAACAATCATTAGGAAAGGGCTGGAGAGCAAGAAATACTCCCCAGAAGGGAGATGGCTTGGCAGGATAAAAGATGTCGTGGATCCACTTATATACGAAGTCCTTTTGCCAATCAGATAGTGTCTAGAGGGGCAGCTTGCCCCTCTGAGAGAATCTAATTTCAGACACAAGATCACTGGATTTCCTTTTTGCTCAGAGCAGGCTGTATCTGCAGATCAAAGCCCTGCCAGGAGCTGGTATATAGTATATTCTCACTTGGAAGGAATTGTAGCTCCCGTGAATGCAAACATGGCAAGAGGAGAATACATCCTTTATGTGACATTTCCCATGTTTTTCTGACCACTCATATTGCTGGCCAGAAGAAACAGATTTAAAGGGCAGATTTAGTCAAATTCTGCTCTTTGTGCTTTTTCTCTGCTATTGTGGTGCTTTATTAAGGGTGATGAGGGATCTACCCCACCCACCCCAGTCATCCTCCAGAGCAGGTAATATATAACCCCATTCATTGTGATGCTAACGAGTTCTATTTAGCTGTATTTAACTGGATATCATGACTCCACGAGATGACCTTTCACTCCTGGGAAGTAGTTTTAAATTTGATCCACAGCAAAGGAAAATCCCTCCAATTCATTGGCTGTGAAAGGTCACAAGTGAAATGTGTTTTGATGGTATCTGCTTGTGGTTCAGTTCTCAGTATACCTGAGCATCAAGCTGGTCTGAATCAGCTTTTGTGCTGTCAGTGTGAGTACCAGGCACCCTGAGAAAGCACTATGGAAAAGGCAGCCAATCCTCTGGCAGTGCCAGTTGGTGTAGGCAGTGCTTGCAGAGGAGATGCCCCATTGAACCCAAGGCATGTGCTACCCAGGATGAAACACAGACTACTCAGTTGGTTTTTTTTAATGAAAATATTAAAAAATGCACGTAATATTCAGTGTTAGATACAAGCATGCAAAGATCTCATGTAAGCATCAGACAGTGATGCCACAAAATACACTTGTAAATGTGACTTCCAGGACAAAAAAGGATAGAGAGAAAAGGAAAGAACTAAAATTGTGTTAACACTGTGGTGTTAAAACTTCGCTGGCACCTCTTCTCCCCTTGGCTAGATAGTCCATGCAAGCCATTCAGCTTGGAATTTCAAAATAAAAGACTGTCAAAAAAATTAGTCTTGTCTTTCCTCCCTCCTTTGTGGCCATTCCCCATGCAGAAGTGTAGGGGCTTGTTTAGCTCTTCTCTTCAAAAAGTACTTGGCACTGTGGTATGGTGTACCATATACAGGGTGGGAAGAAGTGTTGTTTTACTAATTTCTCATTACTTAATGTGGGCATTATAGCAAAACCTGGAGCTATCAGTCAAACAAGCAAGCCACGCCGCCAAAGCAGTAAGAAGATTATCCTTCTAAAAGCTTTCAGTTAAATGGGGAAGGGCTAAGAACTGTCACTCCACTTTTACACCAAGAATAAGGGAGAGCAGGTGGCTGAAGAGAATTCCTCTCTCACACCAGCTTGTGGCAAAGCTCAGATCCCAACTTGGACACTCCCCGCCTGAGTCACTCTTCCAAATCACAAGTATATCAGATGTAACAGAAACTACAGAACCTAAACAGAACCTAAACAGAACCTAAACAGAACCTAAACAGAACTTAAAAAAGGATAAAAAGCACCAAAACCAACATTACAATGGGAAAGCTTAGATGCAAAGTTGTGGCAGAAAACCAATTGTTTTTGTGGTGGCTCTGGTCAGATTGGTACAGCAGTGAGCTACTGCTAAGGCATTAAATGAGGTCTCTTGGTATTTAAAACTCCAAGGAGTGTCCTGTGGACAGTCTGAAAAGCAGCCTGAAAAAAACCCTTCCCTAAAATCTTAGAACATTTGAAAAACCCTGCTCAGACTAGGACTGAGGTTACACTAGCCAACATGAGGAAAAAGAGCAGACTTTACACCTGCCTAGACATGTCCAGTCTATAAAAAATACCAAACCATGCTCAAAAAGCGAATATTGTCAGTAACTGACTCCCCTGCAGATTTCTGTGACAGCATAGGAAAAACAGCCAAGTGAATGCAAAGCCTGCCAGAGACAACGAGCAGCCTCAGGGCTCAGAAGCAAAGGTGTTGCTGCCATCAGGATAGTGATGCTAAGTCTCAGGAAGATGGTGAGAGAGCAACCTTTGTTGCCATCAGCACGGGGATCTCTCCTTGCTAAGGGAGCAGTGACATTCTGCAGTGATAGCTGCATGGAGCAGGAGGGTAAAAAGTATTTGAAGTGCAGGAGCTTAAAGGCAAAAACAACTATGTGACTAAAAAACCCATCAGTTCGTCTCACCTAGTGCCAAATGCATCCATTCACAGCATGCTCAAGACATCCCCACAATTCACTCAGTTCCCAGTGAGATCTCTGGGCTCATCCAAGGAAAGAGGACAACAAGGAGTTACCACAGAAGAAAGTCCTGCAACATACACCAGAGAGTCCTGTGTAAGAGCTACATCCAGAGCACAGAGCAGAGTGAATTCTTACTTTATTATTAACTCATGGCCAGAGGGTGACTGGTACCCAGCACAGGAGAACTGAGACAGGCAAAAATAAAGATGCAATATATGTTCTCAGTCAGATCAAATTCAAGGTGACTCTGACCTGTGGCTTTGGTACAACACTGGGACAAAAAAAGTACGGACTATATTCCCACCTTGAAAGCAGAGCCCATATTCCTACCTTGACGCCTCAATGTGGAAGAAGAAGGGGCAGTGCACAGCAGAACAACTCCAGCTGAGAGCTCTCAAGAATCTCAAGTTCAGCCAAGTTCCAGGTTTTAGTGCTTAAAAAAAAAAAAAAAAAAAAAAAAAAAAAGAAAGAAAAAACAATCCCAAAAAACCACCAACCAACAAAACCTTCTACACAAAACAACGACACACAAGGCCGAGTCCAAGCGTGACCCTGCCTTTGTATTACAGTCAGAATAAAAAATAAGAGAACCAGGGCCACTTATCTCTTGAAGTTTCTGACCTAAAATGCAGAAGGGTGTTGAGTTAATAAAATACACCTGCAATAACTTCTTTTGGAAACATGCCTCAGCTGAGGTAAATGGCTTCACTCCTAACACTCAGAAACAATCCCCAAGTGTCAGTGACTGCTGTTTAACAGACAGCACCACTTCCAGGGGGTCCTAAGAAAACCTGAACTGACAGATTTCTTTCTTGAAACACTGTAATAACTTATAAAGCTGTCAAAGTGGGGTTTTATTATTATTATTTAAATAATGCTCCCATTTAAGTCCTTGTATGACAAATTTTAGCCAGCAGGTAATTTTTAAAGTCAAGACTCAAGATAAACTCCAGAAAGCTGAAAATATATAGAAGCTCTGACGAAGCTTTAATTAGAGGTTTGTAACCAGGTACAGGTAAAGTACTAAAATGTTGGTTTGAGGCTCTTCACTGTTAAAACATCACTAACACCTCTGGTATATTGTTCACAAAAAGCTTTAATGCAGCTGAACAGATACATCTTTCTAATATAGAGTTCAAAAGCACAATCATCCTAATGAGTCCTTATCTGCCTCTTGTGCCTCTATTCTCCTTTACTCTTAAAGAGTACTGTAGGTTATTTAAGTTTGGTTAAACTAGAGTTCTTACTTCTGAGAGGAAAGTTAAAACACAAAATAGAGTTGTGACTTACAAAACAATTTTTTGACCAGTTAGACATAAATGGTTAATTCCAGAAAGGCCTGTGGATCCAACTAAACTTCAAGCTGCTTTTGCCTTCAGACTTTACTTTGACCTTTCCCCTCTGAATAAATAAAATTATGTACTCTGCAATTACAAGCTGTTGCTGAGGTGCTTGTTTCAAATGTTCCTGTCATTGCTGCTTTTGCACAGCTTTTTAATTCCTTACTGCTCCATCTCAGCTGTTTCTACAGACCTGCACAAACCATTCTGATTGATCTCACCTTTCCCTTGGAATAGATTTTCATGTAATTCTTTCATAGTGAGTTCCAAATCTTGTCTCACTTCTGATGTATAACTATCATAAAGGAAGGCCTAGTATGGCTTGAGTTATAGCTGAAGACAGTCAGATATAGATATAACTAAAAAAAAAAAAAGTGCTTTCTTTGTTGATTATCTTTATGGAAGCTTTCCTAATCCCTAAAGAGGTTCTTTGTTTTCAGTTCTGTCAAGTACTTTAATTTCCCCATTTAATTTAAAACCCCAAAGTCTAAATAGAATAACTGAGGGAGAAGTGCTGAATTCTTAGAACATGCCGAACATGTAATGTAGTGCAGAGCTATCTGAGTCAGCATTAGATCTTCTAGTCTAGATGTCAGAAATTATGTATACACCAGGGCCACTGGCACCTGAGCTACCTCTAGGATCACTGACACATCTCAGATTTTTTTTCTCTGTGCTTCACAGCCATCCTGAGCTACAGCCTCATCCCTGCAAGGTGCTGAGCACCACAACACTGAGCAACTTCAAGAGGAACTGGAGGGGCTCAGCACCCTGCTGGGTTGAGCACAGGCTGAATGATGTCGTGGGTGGATGCTTCCTGAAGTGCAGTTAAATTCACTGAGGCTTGGGTTTTCTGCCAAATAAACGCCAGCTGAGGAAGTTATGCCTGCCCAGAGGCTTTCTTCACTGTACATGTTCTACTTAAAAAAAAAATTCTACTGTAAGTTTTGTGTTCATAAACTCATATTCTCCTTTTTCTTCCTCTTTTGCCCTCTCTGACTTCTGCCCTCGCTCCTCAGCTGCCAAGAAAGTGCCCCTTTGTGTGCGGAAATGCCCAACAGTTCACAGAAGTTAACTAGAAAAGACACATTCAGCCACTTTCTGTCAAAATGCCTCGACACTCTCTTTCTGTCCAAAAGACCCTTTTGCTTTGGAAAGGCCCCCATTGAACACCTCCCCCCTTTCACCTCCCTCTTGAACTTACCCTGCAACAACAATGCAAAATAAATAAGTAAAAGAGACACCCTTCTCCCCTGGCCCCAGCCTTTGCTGCAGTATTTTGTTGTTGCCATATTAATTTTATGCAAGACACTCGCAAAGTCCAGACTGGTGCAAAACTGTTGCTGCTTGGTGTTATATTCACAGAAATTCTGTTCCTCTTTCATGACATTTTGCTTTTGCCTCAGTGTTGTTTTTATTTGGTTTCTGTGGCTGTGGGAAGAGATCCCCCGTGCACGAGCCCCTCTGGGGGTGTGTGTCGGAGGGAGGGACCGTGTCACACTCCGGGGCACGGCCCAGCGCGGGCCAGACCAAAAACTCAAGGCTGCTCCTTTGCTTTGGAAACAAGCAAGCAGCACATGGATTGTCTCAAAATCAAACCACAGCTCTGGACGACCTCAACATTTTGATCAAGGTTTCAAAGTCCTTTGGATTCCCATCTCTGCTCAAAGATACTCAGTGTCTGGTGTGACTCCTATTAAGCGGTGATATGTTAAGACAAGTGCTAATGCAACGGTTTAACTACATCTTAGCTTTTTTTGCTGTATAAAACTTTCTGATACAGGCCCAGGAAAAGGTCTTGCAATGGGTAAAACGCTAATTCAGATCCTGTGTTAATGGGCAAATTTATTTCTGCATTCACTTTGGCCAGAAATTGAGGAGCTCTGCCCAATGTGTATCATCTAGCTAGAAGTTACTACAGGTTTTACACAAGGATAGGCTCTTTGGAATTTGTAGCTATGTATTTTTAATACTGTCAATAAACTACTTCCTTGAGACACAGAAGGGCAATAATGGGAGCTGTTAACAAAGTGTGAAAAGAAACGGGCAAGCAAAGGTTAATCACATGGCTGTCCACTAATGACCTCTCCAGCCCCGAGTTTAAACCCTCCGCTACTTGTAAAGACCAATCACGTGAATAATTTCCTGTCTGAGGTAGTCTTTATGGTTAAGAATAAAAGCTGAGCTTATTGTGAAAAGAAAGTGCTCAGCAGGGGAGAAGGTTATTATTTTTAAGCTGATCTAAACACCTGGGTTTCTCAGTAGACCCTATTAAACTTCCTCCATTATGTCTAAAGATTTCAATCATTCCTACCACAGTAGTAAATTAGTGTATTACTGCTTAAAGCAGATAAGCCGTAGTGATGGGGACATCCTAAGCTGATGCTGCTCACCCACCCTGAAGAGAGGCCTATGCAGCCAGCTCCTTCACCATAAATAAGGCAACAAGGCCTGATGCCATCCCAGAATATCGTCTCCTTTCAGTGTGCTGAGGTGTGAGAGGAATATTGACTCCTGCTGCTAGCAGGGCCATGGCACAGACCAGGCCTGGGGCATGGGAAGGTGCCTATAAGCAGGTTGCTCTTGGAGCAAGTTGTATGGCATGGGAAAGATTTGCAAAACCTTGCTGCCATCTCTTCTAGATACCTCCAGTGACAGCCAGAAGAAAAGCAGACAATACAGAAATGTGAGATATTCCTGCTTGAAAGTTTAGCTTTTGTAGCAAAAGGAGTTCTGTGAGTGAGAAAAAATAATGTCCTGGGCAGGGGCTCTCTGCCCTCACTCCCTCTTTCTTCTCCTCTCACCCCACATTATTCATGAGACTTACTTCATTCTCTTCTTGGAGTTATGATTCTGGAAAACGCTGGGAGATCAGACTGTGCACGGAGGGAGTGCGCAGCCTCCATTCCTCCCATGACAGCTTGCTGCTGCTGGGGTCCCCATAGCTCTCCAGCACACCCCCACCCAGAGCAGCACAGAGCAGGGCTCCTTAGTGAGGGTAGCAGAGCCCAAGCCCTGGCCAAGCAGCCCTCTTGAGGCTTCACACAACGTGTCTGCTGTCCTGGCTGTGGTTTGTTTATGGGCTCATATATAAAGAGTGCCAGATTCTCAGCCAAGTCCAATTTATCTCTGGGTAAACTCCACCTATGCCATTTATTTCAGTCCTGATTTACACACATCAAACAAAATACCTGCAAATCTTTTCCCTTCTCAACTTCCCCAAAACATCTCGCCTGGCACTTTTAAACCAAGACAGACTGCAAGAGTTGTAAAATGAGTGTGAAATTTTAACTCAGGTCAACATAAAGTGCCCACCTTACAGTCTCTGGAGGGAATGATATTATATCTTATTAACCTGCTGAAAATGCTGCCTAGAAACTGTTTGATATTGCGCGGGTGGTGGCACCGCTTTTTCTACTTAATAAATGGAGTCCTTGAGTTTTCCAAGGGTGCAGGAGAGAGAGAAACTCTTCTGTTCTGTAAACAACTGTGCGTCCAGTTTCCATGCACGGATACCCAATTTGTGCATGCAACTGTAGTTATTGTGCATTCAAATGGGGCACACCACTAGTCACGGGCCTGGGCTTCTTGCCAGTTTAAAAGTCAGCCCTTCTGTATGTAGAAAGAGAAAGCAGTATCCAATAGAAACAGTGCTCTGCATGCACTCACAGCTCTTATTCAAGGCTCTCAGAACAATGTCTAACTGTTAATCTTCCCAACACTGCCGTGAGGCAGGGAATATTTTATCTACATTTTACAGTGAGAGGAAACTGAGGTTAAGTGACTTGCCCAAGGTCAAAAGACAGATTTAATGACAGGCTCAGGATCTAGCCATGAGAATATGCTGCCCTGACACTGCCTGCTACACCTTGGAGTGAGTGAGGAGTAAATGCGTCCTTCCTGCAACATCCGAGCGCTGTCGTTTGCGAAAGGTCTAATCCAAGGAAGTGCAAACAAAAATCTGCAGTGGTGCCAAGATTAGGGAAATATCTCCTCTGTGGTTGGGCTCTTTTTGTGTTGTAAATGCAGAGGCTGAAATTTCCAGAGATGTGGATGCCCAATTTCCGCTAACATTAATAAGCTGATGTGTCCAAATCCTGTAGGCAGCTTTGAAAGCCTGTTTGTGCTTTCCCTCTTCCTACTATTCAAGCATAGAGTAAGGTCAGGGCTTTCCCATACCCTCTCCCTTCTCTGCCGGTGGAAAAATTCTGGCCATACCTTCACTTACTCTGCAGTGAATGGATAATGTCACTGGGGATTGATTGATCTAATACCCACAAAAGGCCAGAGGAGAGATTCCCTTGGTTGCCACAGATACTGGATCAGGACCTTATCTTTTTATGGCACTCATATCATTCTCACTATTTTAATATCTGAACATCTCATGGTTTATAATATATTCCACTTCCTAACTCACCCATGAGATACAGAGGTAGCATTAATCACTTAATCCCATTTTACAGATGATGAACTGAGGCACATCAGACTCCATACTCATTTCAGTCTGAACTACTCTGAGACACTCTTGGCATAGGCAAGAGGACGAGATAAGCACCTGCAGCCAGAGATTTAGACCCTGTCTTAGGAGGGGATACTACAGCAAGAATGAACAGCCCTTTGGAAAGTGCCTTTTTCTATGTTGACTGCAAAGGGAGCCCGGATGACGAGGTAGTTAAAATCCCTCCCTTCGAGACAGATGCTGCTGGGTCAGGCGAATTCCTTCCTAAATGACTTGCCCAATGCCATGGAGAAAGCTTGTGGCAAAGGAAGAAATTAAGTCCCAGACACAATCACAAGGCTATATTCCTGGGACTGAGCTTTGATTTCAGGTAAAGGATTTTATTTGTTAAGGCAGGAAAAAATACTAATAAGTTTAAAACTATCAGCTTTGCTTGGATTAGTCACTGGGAATCTCAGCAGCCGGGCTCTTGAGCTCTGGCCTCTTTGACTTTCGTATGTTTAGATGTTCAGGCCCTAATGAGTTGATCTCGTTGATCTTTAGGTACCTATTCATATGCAAATCCTGGCATTCTACTTTTGCTAAATAGTCTTTGTATTAACACATGAAATAAATTTTTTAAAAAAGAAAGTCAGGCTGTGGTAAATCCTCATACTTAGGTTTGTTTGCATTTGGATAAATGATCATGGTCCCTCTTTATATGAATTTGCTGTACCCCTGTTAGGAAAAGGCGGGGGAGGGTCAGGTGGGTGTTGAGAAATCCAACTTTTAATCTCTTCCACAGCATTGTAAATGTTTTATCAAAGAAAAAAAAAAATAAAGTCCAAGAACTGAGAGATAAAGATGCAAAAATATGTTAATTCCTCAGTTTTCTCTTTGGCCACATTTTTCAAATTACTGCAGAAGTGTCCTCATTCTAGTGTCCTAAGTGGTTTTTCTGCTAAAAAGACCAAATATGTCTTCCAAGGCTCCAAAAACCATGGCCTGCCACAGGGAGGATGCCTTTTCACAGCAGATTTTGCAGGTTCACGGTGCATGTGCATGTGAGAGACCTGTACATCACTGTGCCATGCCAGCGCACACTCGAGAGATTTTGAGCATGAATTCTGACCCCAATAGTGAATGAAAAGTACTCAATGACTTCAAAGGGTCTGGGATTTCACCCATCATTTTTCAGACTCTGAAGCTTGCAATCATTAGTGGTTTGTTCTAAAAGTAGTGGCTGCAGAGCAGTGAAGTCATATGGGAATTTCATTCAACTCTGTGACAAACTTCTATCTCAGTTTAAACCCTGTGTATTGTGCAGTTATGTGTATAATGTCTACAGTACAGTTAAATATAATATATATTTAACTAGATTGGTCACAGAGAGTAATCTGAAACACAGAAACACAAGGAAACTCTTTTTCAGGGCCTTGAAATCTACTCTGGGTACTACATACACTTATATGTATTTATGGATGTGTGTGTGCGCTTAAAACTTCCAAAAAAATCTCAGCCTTCATTTGAACAAGTTGCTTGGAGTTGTAGCTGAGTTCCTTTGCTAAAGAAAAGCTGTTTAGGAGCAAATGCAGGTTGCAACAAAATGTTAGGAACAAACTGTCCGGGATCTTCTTTCACAACAATCCCACGCGCTTACAAATCTCCCTTTAAGAATAAAGTGGTAGTGCAAACACCTAATTAAAAAAACGGCTTGTATTCAGAGTTACTAATTAAAAATCCTCATGTTCCCCCGACTTTTTCCCCCCTCTGTGGAAATCTGCAAGTTATTTAATTGAAGTCCCATTTTGTCGGTGCAGATGCACGAAGTGTCTGAATCATCAAACAGATTTAGGGTGTTTTGATTGTTGTGTGTGCCTCATTGCTATTCCCAGAATGTCGAGCTGAGCTTATGCTGATCGGCAGGACTTAGAAGCATGAAACAGTAAAAGAGTCCTTTCTTCTCATCCCAGCCCCATCCCCCTTGCCCCCCTGGATTTACATTGAAACTTTGCCAATCTCAGATCGCACTCTGTCTGCTGCCTCTGCATTAAAATGGAGCCGCTTGCCTGTTTCTTTGGCCCCACACTCCATCTTCAGATTCCCCTTGGCTGCCCTAAGGTGCCCCTCATGTTGCTTCAGAGAAACTTCTTTAAGAAGACAATTTCATTTTCTGTCCCTTTTTTTTCCCTCCTCGTTTTTATTTTTTTAATTTTTTTAAATAAAAATCCTTCTCTGTTTTTACATTTGTGCGCTGTGTGAAAAGAAAGGAGACAGAGGAGGAGAGAGAAGCCTGTTTTCGTCTAGAGGTGAAAACAGCCTGGTGAGCAGCAGGTGCAAAGCCCCAAAGCAGCTGCTTTCTGCTCTCAAGTTGAAGCGCCTTGGTCCCCCACCCTCCATGCCAAGAGCACTTCATATAATCCTCTCATGCAATTCACACTGTAATTGCAGATATCCAGACTGCTAGGGCTCATTTTATTATTATTTTTACTGATAACAAGATCTGCTAACAGGGCACCGGTCGTAGTAATTAGTTGTGTGTCGCTAGGCAGCTTCTGCAGAAGCAACTTGGATTCTTTTCCTTTCTTTTTCATTCTTTTTAGGGAGGGGAGGGCATGACTGCCTTGCCCCCTCCTACCTCTCCTCTTTTTACCCCCTTGAAGGCCACTCAAAGTAGCACACGGGGAACTTTCCTGCTGGCTCTGTTAGGTCCCTTTATTATCTCGCCTGCCTCTTTCACTCCTTGAGTTGAAGGCTGTTGGATGGGTGCTAGCAATGAAGATTATTGTCTTGAGGACCAGCTTGTTTTCTCAAGGCTCTGCTTGTTACAGTGCTAATTATGGGTCTATGGGATCCTTTTCTGATATTTGACTAAGTGGCATGGATTACTGTGTAATCATTTCCCACTGGGGAGGGGGATCTTTTTTATTATTATTATTATATACCTCAGGACAACTTTTGAGTTGCTTTTATTTAGGTAATTGCTCTTCCCTGTAATCCAGGAATTCTTATTTTTTAAATCATATTATGGATTTCACCAAACACTAGTTAACATATTAATTACTGGTAAATACACACTTCTTTTTCCCTTCTGTTCAGAGTGAATACAGATCCTATGAATGTGCTATTTGTCATCTGTACCCCTTATGTGTTATCTCTGTCTAATAGGACACTGTTGTTTAAAGAATGAAAAGACTGAACATGGACATTTGGCTCCAAACTTTTGTTTTAGATTCGGGCTTAATGAGTTTATGCTTTTTTTTTTTTTCTGTTTTATTTTTCAAGTAAAAATATAAAGGAATAAAAATATGTTTGATGACATAATTATTTTTAATAACCTGAACAGATTTTGCAGTGCTGAGACACCATACAAAAGCCTGGAAAATGGGATCCTTTATTTAGTTGCAGAAAGCTTGATCCAGCTGCCATGAAGTCAAGGCAAATTTTCCACTGAGTCAGAGAAACTCAAATCAGTGTGGAAGACCAGACAAGTTTCTTCCAGAGCGTCCTGGTAACACACCAGGGTCCAAACGGACAAGTGTGGTTCAGACAGAGGGGAGTGGAGTGGGGAGGAGGTTCCAGCATGATTCAATTACTAGAAATATTTTCAGTTTGCCTTAAAATGGCTTATTTTCCTGGCTTATGCCAAGTGTGATTTTTTTTCAAAGCTTTAAGTTACTGAGATATTTCTTCTGTGCTGCAGTCCCATGTTTTGATAAATAAAACTACTGCTAAACTGACCATTGCAAAAAAAAAAAAAATTCAAGTCTCAAAAGCTCCAATAACCCTACTGCAAGAGTGCTGCTGGGAAAATGGTGCTGGGGGTACAGGAACCTCAAGTCAGATTGACAGCGAACCGGAAAGGTAAAAAAAAATACCTTATTTTGGGTACTGGATAAGTGAATTCAGACTGAGATGTAAATGAGAACAGTCTAAGGCTGATTTATTCTGTACCATTCTATCCTAGATGTCAAAGACTCTTTCTGGCAATGAAGAACACCCCAAAGCATTGGTGCCCTCTGGGGACAGCTCTTCTCTTGGGCCATGGCTCATATGTCAGGATGTTGAGTTTCACACCTTTTTATGACTTTTTTTCAATCACTCCAAAACTGGTGTGGCAAAAACTTTCAGCTGGACTGTGCGGGCCAGCTGAGCGTTGTCAGAATCCAATGCGCCATGACAATGACCCAGCCAAAAGACACTGTGCTGGTGCAAACCCTCCTTATTTATCACATTGTTTTATAAACAGATACTTGCCTAAAAATGCGTAATGACTCTGAGCTCTGCAGCCTCTGGTATGTTTGCCTACAAAGTTGCATGGCTTAAGACCCATTTGTTTTTAAAAATGGCTTGGTAGCCTCTTCTCAAATTTCAGCCCAAAGAGCTGCTAGACTTAGAGCAAAGTAAACACAGTCCAATAGTAATTCTCAGCAGTCAGTCCAAAAGTGCTTTTCCCGGGAGGTGCCAACAGGGATGTCCACAAGCTTTCAAAATAAACATAATTCAAGGTGACACTGGCACACCAGGACTTGCATTAAGGATATGTCAGAAGAAGTAAATTGCAGGCTGGCAGAGTGGGAGAGAGCAGGTCAAGTGATATTGTGAAAAAAAAAAAAAACAACAAAAAACCAGTGTTGGTTCCTATAAAACTTTCAAGCAGTTCAACTGGTTCAGTGTAAATGCTGTTAGTTGTAAAACTACTCTGGATTTAATCCATAGTGTCAAAAGAGTTTGCATTCTTTGCCATTAGAAATGTGAACTTCTTAGAGACATTCCTGAAGATAAGATTTATTAGGCTAAAAAGTGACAACTCCTGGCTATTTCCTGGAGAAACATATTATTCCATCTCAACCAAAATTAAAACAGGTCAAGTAAACAACTCTGAAAGCTGGAAGACTCAATTTCTTGCCCATCCAATTATGCCTAGCTAGACCAGCCTGTACAATTTTCCATTATGACTGTTATGAACTGTGTGTGGTCCCCTGACTGTACCATACGAGCTGGAGCACTGGAGCACAATAAGGCATGTTAGAGGCTGTCAGCGTGTTTTAGGATCTCCTAATTCTTGTTCACTGTAATCACACTGCTGTATACAATACAGCATTTGAGATGACCCTTTGAACAAAGTTTTTTATTTACATCTACAGACTTTGGAAAAGTTCAGTTTGAGAGATAAAGAATGTTGAGTTTTGAGTTTTTTTTCTCTTAAGATGCAATCAAAACTTTGGATGCTAATATAGGAGCTTTCTCCTTTGTCCTAGATTGTGGCCTTAATTGTGCTTTCAGGCTCCCCTTTTCATCCATGTTTATTTATGTATGGATTTTTCTTTTTTTTTTTTTTTAATACTGACCTGCTTTGCCCCATGATCATCTATCCTGCATTCTGGTTGCTTTGCTGTAATTTGTTTGTTTACTCTTTCAGTGTTGCTTGAGTAGAACTTTGCAAAATCTTCTTAAGCACCAAATAACCTCCAGCTCTTAAAGAAGAATCCATTTTTTATTTAAATCAAAGCAATAAAATCCAACCAGCTTTTCTTTCTCTTGCTCCTCCCAATGCACACATACTTTCCAGCAGTTACAGAACTATAGAGCCTTCCTACAGAAAACAGCTCATATTTTCATATCAGCACTTACCAGCTTTTTTAATAGTGCAGATGGGATGCAAGAACAATTCTTTCACAGCAAATCAGGAAGTTACAGCACTGGCTTGGGAAACCAGTGACAGGAAGCAGCAGCACAAGCAGGATTTTCAGAAGGTGAGAATTCTTTTGTCAAATGCAGAGATATGGAAGATATTTCAGAAAGGCCAGCAATAATGGAGGAGAAAATGTCTCATTTGGCACAGTCACAGCTTGGTGCCAAGGGTCTCTGAGGGGCAGTATGCTCAGGCTGGGAGCAGGGTGGGATCTAACAGCTGCTGGGAGATGTCTGCAGTAGTGGGAAGGGTGCAGAGGTCCTTGGGCAAGCATGCTCTGTCTTATTGTGGGACACCACTGCACAGAAGGATGGGGCTTCATGTGGAGAGG
Organism: Phainopepla nitens; assembly: GCA_013400175.1. Taxonomy (NCBI): domain Eukaryota; kingdom Metazoa; phylum Chordata; class Aves; order Passeriformes; family Bombycillidae; genus Phainopepla; species Phainopepla nitens. The sequence continues at coordinate 318,401 of VXBQ01009297.1, read as the reverse complement.
TTGGACCCAGCCAAAGTGGCATGAGGCCTGCAAAGCAGGAATGGCATCCATAATCACCTTAATTACAGTCACTGAAATATCATGCAGGAATAAGAGAGGCTCTGCAGTCCAATGCGTACACCTCTGTGCTGCCATCAGCCCTTTCCCTGCAGGTAAAAGCACTGTAGGTGTGTGTCTGTGGGGACTATATGAGGGAGGAGCTGCTCCCTTCACATCTCCTTTAACTCCTTGCAGTGCCAGGGTCAGCTACCCAAAGATATCTCCTCACTTGTTCTTCAAGGGTCTCCTCCATAGCTGGTCCCTTGTCCCCCTGTCATTCACTCATTAAGTATCAAATGCACCCAGCTCCCGGTCAGCTCTGGTCCTTGTGATGATTTCAGTCAAAAATATCTTTGGGCTCTGCCTCTCCCTTAGGAGGATAAATCTTCAAAAATTGTCCCACCGAACAACTCAAAGGGGTGGGCAATACCTCACTCACCAGGGTGCTGACTCCACCCTCAACCTGCTGCTGTGGGGAGAGCTCTGGTGTCCTCAGCCTGCCTACATCTCTCTGCTGTCTCTGGCATCACTGTAGCATCAGAGAAACCAGTGCTTGCACAAGTCCTGCTCCATGCCCAGAGCTCTGGGATTCTAATAATGCTACAAGATGTAAATAAACAAGAGCAGTATGTGGGCTGGCAGACACCACCCAGTGATTTGCATGTGCAAATACCTGTGCCAAATTTAAGAGCTGCTTGTGAAACTAAGGCTGTAAGTATTGCTGAGGCTTCAAAGCAGTAAAAACTACCATTAAAGCAGTCCATTAAAGCCCAATTACACACAACAGTAACACACCTAACTGCTGTGGGTCCAATATAGCCATTCCCAAACTGGTCTGAAAGATTTCATAGAGCAGGTTTCATATTTTGTGCAATTGTTCTCTACTCATTTCACCTCTGTATGTATTAGAGCAGCACTGGAAAAACCCATGTATAACTGGGGCCTCATTCTGCTAGTCAACATAAAAAGTCATAAGAAGAGATAGTTACCTTAATTTCAGCAAATTTAAATAGACACCTTGAGGCAAAAAAGTGGGAAAGGAAACAAAAATGGGTTATGGGACTTTTGAGAGGTTATAAATTAGGTCAATACCTAGGACTTCAGAGCACTGGCCCAGTGACACATCCACAGCACAGCCCTGCCTCACACTGACCCAAACGCTGAGTTTGGTTTCCTCCTGTCTGCACAACTCTTACAACACCTACTAATTTTCTACTTTCACCAGCAATGAGGACAAAGGGCAGATGACTGGATTTTGTTCCTCTGTGAGTGCCAGCTTTTCACAGTCCTTCCACAAGCTTGAATAACACATGTTGCATCTGGAGTGCTGAGGGCCATTTTTTAAAGTTCTCACCACACAGCAGCTCCTCCAGGAACACTTACGGGAAGCAACCACCAGCCAGATGTTCAAAATAGCTCAGTACCAACTTCCTGAGACCTTTGGACATTTACACTGGGGTCTGAGTGAGAACAGAACAATTTTGAAAGTCTGCAAAATGTAGCCTGCTGGGTATTTTTAATATAAATATAAAGATGCAGTACTTGTAAGCCAAATATTTAAGGAGCCTTGGTAGCTAAGCTGTGGGCTATCTGGTTATAAAGCTCACCCATCCAAGGGAAAATGAACTGTTTTGCTTTACAAAAAGAAGTGCACAAATACTGTGCCGTGACAAAAGGGCTTTTTTAAAAATTGCAAATAGTAACTTTTTTTAGAGACAAGTAAAAGGCTGGCTCAATTCCCCCACATTTTTGCAATGGGATCCTGTTCTCCTTAGAATCATAGAAACGATTAGGTGGGAAAAATATCTTTAAGATCATTAAGTCCAACCATTACCCAGCACTGCTGAGTCCTCTGCTAAAGCATATCCCTAACCTTCTCTACACTTCTTCTAAATACCTCCCGGGGTGGGGACTCCATCACTTCCCTGGGTAGCATTTGACAACTCTTTCAGTGAAGAAATGTTTCCCAATATCTAATCTAGACCTTCTCTGATGCAACTTGAAGCCATTTCTTCTTGTCTTATCACTTGTTCTTTAAAGAAGCTAATGCTCACCTGGCTACAACCTCCATTCAGGGAGTTGTAGAGAGGGATAAGGTATCCCTGAGACTCCTATTCTCTAGATTAAAGGAGCTCCCTCAGCTGCTCCTCACAGGACTTGTGCTCCAGACCCTTCCCCCTTCCGTTGTCCTTCTCTTGACTCACTCCAGCCTCTAAATGTTTTTTATAGTGAGGTGTCCAGGACACTCATGTGGCCTCACCAGTCCCAAGTACAGGGCACAGTCACTGCCCTGGTCCTGCTAGCCACACTATTGGTGGTACAAACCAAGTGCCATTGGCTTTTGGGCACACGCTGGCCAATTCTTACCCATAAACACCAACCCTATCATCACCATCATTAAGCTCTAGACAGTGAAACCACTCCCTAACACACAGGGCTACCCACAGCCTCTCCTTCCTCACCTGGCCCTTCTGAAGAGTTTGTAGCCATCTACTGCAGTTGTGTGAGTCATCCTACCGTGCTCCATGATGGCAAGGATGTCATTTTTTCCTGCTGCACCACGGCTTCCAGCTCCTCCCCTTTGTCACCCATGCTCCCTGCACTGGTGTCCCTCAAACATCTGTGTGCCTCCCCCAGGCTTTCCTGGGCCTACACCCATCTCCATGTATCAAACAGAAGGGTTGGCTCCCAGTGTTAGCAGTGCCCACACACTTTCCTAGTCCAAGCCAAACTCTAGCTTTTAAGTGCTTTTATTCATTTTTATAAGCCAAGAGCAACGTGTTCGCCAGAGTTCATCACAGCTCTATTTCTCCCCAACTCCCCCCATTTAATTTTAAGAGGGAGCCAGTCCCAATATTTGAAACTCCTGCTCCATTTCTTTTCACTTTTTTCTTCCTTCCTTCCTTCCTTCCCCCTCACCCCCTCCCTCCATCTCTACCCTGTCCCCTTCAGAAAGCCCCCAGGATGACACTGCTCATTGATGCTTCTCCTTCATTAGCATTTCAGCAACTTGGCTCAGTAGTTTCAGAGACAATCCGTCATGAGAAAACTGAAGAATGTGCCCCATTTGCATGATTCTGTGCCAGAATGCAACTTTTTCTCAGCTGTTCATTGTGTAATTTCCCCTTGAGCCTTCAACTTTCCCATGAAGTCCCAGAAATCATATTATAGAATTCCAGACCAGCTGCAATGCTCCAAAGATTACTTTTATGGACATTTTAACCAATCTCACAGCTCTACAAAGAGAATCACATACATAAGAAACACAATTTTACTTTCTGTTCTTGGGAAAGGCAATGTGCCTACTTGAATAAAGTTCTTTGAAACTACAAGAAGGAATTTATGCCCCATAATGAGAATGATCCAATAACTGTTGTGAATCCTTAGGCATATTTTTAACTTCCACTTGTACTGCCTTAATTATTTTATTCCTCTTACAATTAAATGTTTGTAATCCATTTTGAGAGTCTTTCTGAAATGAATGGATATGCAAACAACTTGATTGAAATGCTCAGTGCATATGACCAAAAGTTACTGGCTCTCACACATCAGCAGAACAAATCAAGCTTTTCGTTAGTTGGTTTTAGAAATCAAAAAGTGGTTTATAAAAAAAGACAGGCAGATAAAACCTGCTTCTAATTACTTTCTAGAGGGCAACTGAGTTTGTAGAAATAGAAGAGTTTATTATATTAAAAGTAAGCAAGGAACTGAAAATTGGTGTGAAGCAATCAAACTACTTTGTCAATTAAAATGTATCCCATTAGGAAAATTAGGCACCTGTTCCACAAAAGTTAGACAATGGAGCATGGGAGGAGAACACTGCATTTTAACAATCTGGTTGCTAATTAAATTCTCTACTTTTTCCTACATATGCCAATAACTATCACTTTTCCCATGTCATTTTTAACCTCCTGAAACAGAACTAATTTTTAATTATTCTGCCTCTTAAAACCACCAGATCTTTACAATGCTTTCAGAGCCACAGCATATAAAATGCAAACATTTAGATAAATATTTTAAATACAGTCTGGATCTGGATACTTTTTAATACAGGTTTTAGTTGTCTTCCCCCCTCCCCCTGCCAGTAGGGTTGGCTGTGTGAAAACAATCCTTGCTGACTCAGGTTAATCTATGAAACAAACATAGGGACACACTCACACTATGTGAATGTATAACTATGTATATCCTGGCAATTTGTGTGTATATATATATATGGTGCAAAAATCCTATGGAATAAAATATTAAGATTTCATAAACAGATAAATTAAGGTTCTTCCTATGTGAAAGATAGGTGGGTTTTTTTCAGTGAGAAGCTCACACGGTGATTAGAGAGAGGTTGTGGAAGATTTCATTAATTATAGGTGACTGGTTTTCCTCTCAGAGGACAGCTCAGGTCCCCCAGCTCCCCCTTGGCAGCTCATCTTAAATTGTTGTCTAACCTTTCCCTTAATTCAGCTCATCTTGAGCTGATGGGAACTGCTTTCATTCCACCTCTTGTGGAGGTAATGAAACAATCTTCTTATTCACTTGGTTCCTCTGAGCCGGTGACACACAACAAAAAACCC